>NMRB01004711.1:20999-32224 GCA_002633025.1 Notospermus geniculatus
GCTTTGGCGGTCGGAAGCCAAGTCGGCTGACAAATCGGTCAAAATTGTCGCTCGTGGCGTACACAGACGAATAATGCACTTTTGCATTTGGAACAGCGTCATTTCGAACGGCACAGCAGCAAAACTTCGCGTTGACTGTGGGCCTACCAAAGTTTTTGTGGTTGTGCCGCTGGCTGAGCGGTCAGCCGCACACAGCGGTGTAGCAATATTCAAGTCGCAGCCAACTCGGCTACGAACGCAGTGCCAATACAGCTGAGCACCATTCGTCTGTGTGTCCCTAGCTTAAAAGCTTCGCTACTTAATTTTTCCATTTAGAACCTGTTCGTCATAAGATGCATTTGTGCCCCAAGGAAGCAGGTTGCAAGGTCATTGCCATGGCAAGGATGAGACTATAGTTAACACATTCAAGTACTGTACCTAGAACACCTGTAGGCCTTTCTATTGTTGTTCTTGAGTCGATACGGATGGGCTGTATCCGGTAAGTAATCCAGCATGATGAACGCTAACCACCACAGCATGCAGACGGAACCCCAATTCGTTTCATTATGACCAGGAAGCTGTTTCGAATTGCTCACTAACAAGGCCTTGTTTCAAGATCTGGTTCAAACGTATGCATTCTTAAATGAATTGCTCTTAACAAGTTGTTCCAGGTGTTTTAGTCCTAGTCGTGGAATCCTCATTACCGAAGAAGANGAAACCAGAACGTGTTGAAATTTTAGAAGACAAATATGCGGTTCTTTTAAAACCATCTGTTAAGTCTACCAACAACCTTAACCCTTTTAAAGCTAAAAAAAGTTAAAGTTTGGGTTCACAGCTGATATCAACTACGGTAGAGGTTTTCATCCGACTTTACACTTTAACACCAGTCTGTCCTGAAACCTTTCAGTAGAACTCAGATGAACTGCCCATTCAGCGCTACAATCGAGCATTTCCGACCGGTACCCATTTATACACCTGGGTTGAGAGAGGCCAGTGAGGCAAAGAGACTTGCCCAACGTCTCACGCCACAGTAGGATTCGAACCCGGGACCCTCTGACCGCTAGTCGGAGACCCGAACCACCGGGCTCCTCCTTTTACTGTCAGTGGTAATTTCTGATCAAAACCAGCAAAACATGTGAAAAATTACTAAATCTTTTTACATGGGTATTCACCTGGAAGCACTAGGCGAGAGCTTTCCTATGCAAATGCCTTTCAAAATTATGTAATAACTTGATGATGTAACTGATGATGTAATTGATTATGTAATTGGCCATGTACGAAATCGCCACCATTCGTTGCCCAACATGACTCCCCAAGGCAATTACTGGTAAAAAATTTGGTCGCTTTTCACCCAACACTCTTGCTTTCTTGAATAAATGCAAAAAATGTGTCTATAAATTAAACCTTTAGACAAAGGTCTACATTTCAGACTTTTTGGGATTTCTTTTGGTCAAGATACCTCTCAAAGTTATGTAATAAGCTGATTATGTAACTGATGATGTAATTGATTATGTAACTTGCAATGACAACGAAATCACCACCATTCGATACCCAATACGATTCCCCATAACGGTAAAAATTGGGTACCTTTTCACCCAACAGTTTAGCGTTCTTGAGAAAATGTTTAAAAAAATGTATCTTTAAAGCCTCACTGTATTGAATTTAGAAAGTGCTTACGTCCTCCGACGTTAGTGTAGTGTAAAATGTACTATGCTCTATCTGAATACATTAGAGCTCTGCCTGCACTTTTTTCAATGTGTGCTGAAAACTAGCGGAGGGCTTGACTCTTTGAAGTACGTATCAGGCAAGTATTTTGGGGACCTTCACGAGGCTATGAGACCTCTACCTGCACTGTCCTAACACTTTGAAAATATCGTAAAATGCAATATAGTGAGGCTTTAAACCTTTTGACAACGGCGTACATTAATTTTCATACCTTTTTGTACAGTATATTTTCAAATCGAACAATACGGCATTTGGCAGCGAATGAGTTAACTAATATCGCAGTTAGTGAGATCCTAACAACAGCGGAATGCTTTCTCCTCTCTGTAGCCGCAGGCTCTGAGATGGGGAGACTGATCGAAGCTGTGTAATCGATAGTAATCAGGTGAATCATTGTAACATCGTAAATTTGGTAAAAAATGATTTTGTCGGCAATTTCTCGCTCTCTAATCTGTTACACTTCAAACTGATTTGCTGTTTGTTTAGGTTAAGTCATTACAGGCTTGATTTTTATCAAACCCATGGGTGTCTGCAGTTTTCAATCCCGGTACGAGTATAATATAGAGTTTTCGCAAAGCCCCCGACACACCAACGCGAACGTCTATCCTTTTGTTCGGTGCTCTCTACGTGGCATCGAACACAATGGGTTTGGCGTTCGCGTTGGCGTTTCGGGGGCTTTGCGAAAACTCCCTAATAAGGCATATGAATTCGGATGAATTCACCAGGCGCTATTTTGCCTTTGGTGGTAAAAAGTATAGAGTTTTCGCAAGAGTCCCCGAAACGCCAACGCGAACGCCAACCCATTGCTCGATGCCACGAAGAGAGCACCGAACAAAAGGATAGACCGTATGTTGGCGTTTCGGGGCTTTGCGAAAACTCTCTTGTATCTCAACGGAATATACGTCTACCAGACGTCTTTTCAATTTCAATTTACAAGTACAATACTGTAGTAGCGGTTCAACGACATGACTGCCCGGCGACTTGATATAATTTCATTATCGATTGATTATATAACTTAATAGGTTCAACAAGCGAGTNAAGTAATAAGCTGTAATATCAAAAATTCATAAACCCGCCTTATCACAAAATAATATGCAACTGCAGTCGTGTCAAAAGTACTTTTAGGTAGGTGCTGACGTATCACAGAGTAAAGACTTGAAGCAGAAAATGGGGTATTGGTATTTTGAATAATGCTACTTGAGCTCCTTCCATGGAATGAGGAACACTCACAACTTTTTAGTCCGACAGGACGGCGCTGCAAACGGTCCGAGTCGCACCAAAGACTCCCGTAAAAACAGAGCAAAATGTTGCAGCATCACGATGTCCTTGACGCAGTGCAATACAACAATTTCGAAAAAAGGTACAACCGCCGACAGCGCCGCCCAGTAGCGGTGTTTCTGCAGGCTCCTTATTGCGAACTTCCACGTGGTGGCCTTGCTGCTTGCTATGCAAGGAATTAGGCCAGAAAATAACGCTCTGCAGTGTATTTGTTTAGAGATTTGTTCGACAGTGTTTTTAGTTCGTGTAGAGTTCGCGGTAAGCTTTTTATCGACAACACCTATTATTTGATAAAATCACAAACCATGGCTTCTTTTTGAAAAAGCGTGAAATAGCTGGCATTTTCTCTCCGTTTTGAAGAAAAACAAACACTCCAATGGACAATTGGTGACAGCTATTCAAATATTATGCAAGAATTTGTCAAACTACAATGGAACACTGTGAAAATAGGAGGAAACAGAGATTCCTAGGTCACTCCTTAAGGACCTCAGGGCATGGGCTGTGCGTCAACCTGAAACGACAAACTGACCCCTCAGCGACGTTTAAGAACATGCCCATCTGGGGTCTAGATAATTCCTGATGTCATTCGAAGTGGCATTCGTTTATTGAAGCGGGAAATAGCTATCAAAATATCCCGACAGGGAAGTCAACACCTTTTTTACCACCGAATGACAATAGAGAATTACCCTTCGCCCGTGGACAGGCATTAAACTATTGCTAAAATAAACCCGTGTTTTGGGGCAAACATCATTTTGACTACATGAAGCCTTATCAAAATTAAAATTCGGCACGGCCATTATATTGCAACCCTTAGCAGACTTTTACCCCTTTCAAAGCCATGTATAGAAAGTGCAAAAACATATGTTTTTCCTGGCTAAAACATTTTGGTTTACCGTAATAAATGTTTTTGCCTTCAGGTAACCTCCCCTCAGTTGTTGAACACATTTCGGTTGTTCGTAACATGAGCTAACACATAACAGTTGACGAGAAGTGCCAATCGCTGAAGGAAAACACGTTGGAGCTTCCCTTTGTTGGTGGTGAAGACCCTTTGGCGGTTGCAAAAATTAACCGTGAAATTTCCCTTTAAATATTTCCACTGGCTTTATTGAGATGGCCAAACATTTTGATGTTGCGCTTGTTGATGACGCAATATGCAGAGTAGTTTTCACCTGGAAAAGGTAAAACGTAGAGTGCGTATTCGAGGGAGTTTGTACGGGAATGGTGATCAGGGAAGGGTGAGAGAAAATGCGCTTGTGTTAACTTAGGACGGTTTTCAGCGCGCTTCTCTGACAAAAATATACGGGCGGAATTTAATGGCGACGAACACCTGCTGGAGACCACCAAAGTACATATATTCAAATTCGTATCGAAATGATAGTCATGAAATGTTGGACTGCCGAGTTATGACCAGAACACTTGTCGTTTATGTTCAATGTGGAATTCCATTAGTTTGATGTCCAGAAGCGGGCAGTGTATGGCCAGGTGCCATGAGACGACCAATAAAGTTTATATTATCTATTACACAGGAATTTTCGTGAGGAAGTTTGCCACCCCGACGTAAATTCCGATGCCACATGGCGATTCGAAAATACAGCAGAGCTGTTCTAATACAGCAAAGCTCTTCTAAAACTACTTCACCACACCCTTCTCCAGTATGATTCCATAGGCCTGCCCTGTTCTGATGATGACGTTGTGAGACGAATGCACATTCCCTAGCGTGACTTGTCAACGATTGCGTACAGCAGTCAGTCCATCACGCGATCTGCAAGCTATCCTCGTTCAAATGCGACATAACGCTCATTTGACTTCATTTAGACGACCAACGACATCGGTTGCCATCAAGTCGAACATTTGTTTCAAGTAAAAACGGCTGCAGTTTGTCTTCATGTCGACAACTTTAATAAACTTCTCACCTCGTTAATAGAAAGAACTTGAATTCTACTTCAGTTTTATTAGGATTTGACGTTTTCCTCAGGGTTGTGAAGACAGTTTATTGGCCACAAGATGTAATCAAACTAATGATTTTGGCAAGCATCATCAATGTGTATTAGATGTATTGGAAGTTTAAAGTCAACATACTCTTGAGAGCATTAGTCATGTTACCATCCACGATCAATTTGCTTTAATTTCATTTAAATTGGAATAACTTTATCATCAGGCCTAAGCATGATTAAATTATATTTTCTTGCACCTGTCGAATGAGTTCTTAACAAATTTATGGTGATAGCATACGCTGTAAATGAGCTGTCTGGCACACGATACACACGTATACATCAAGTCTGACATATTGTACATGGAGCCTGACTGCATTCGATTAGTAATAGTGTACGTTCTGCACTGTACGCTCTACTGTACGCTCAGTGTTTTGCAGGACAGAAAACGCATTTGCAGAGGCCAACTTGCAATTACATGTACGTGTACATATACATGTACCTGTAGATGTAGGCCTACGTCGTTAAAAAAGGCATATCACTATTGATAGAGCAGCCTGTATTTCCGGTCCGACAAACTTGCTTCAGTTTCTCACAGTAAACTAAGGACAGAGGCTGGGGAAGCTTTAGGTCAAGTAGCCCGTGTCGCCTTCTCACATTTTATGTAACTAAAATAGACCTTAATACCATTAGAAGCAATTGGATGACAATTTCACGTCTCTGTTTCCATTAGTTGGACCTGTGTGACACACCGTCAGCCACTTGACTTCGCCGGTAACATTCCTCGTAAACCCATCAAAATTCTGAAATGCGGAACTGAAAAGTTGTTAATCTGAGTGTCCTGTAGCTTGCTACGATCAGATAAGACAAGTGCTAACGTGTTCGTCTCCAACTTTATTAAGTGCTTTCTACTTGATGGCACTTGGTTCTCGTCTAAGTCAATTAAGATGCCGGAGATCGCTGGTCGTCCCGGCCTGGGAACGCGCCGGCTCGGGGACAGTCGTGGCTCCCGTGTGGTAGGCGTCCGTAAGGTCCTGAGAACTGCGACTATGGAGTAAGGTGTTCTTCAAACATCGCCGCTGGGTTGCGCCACTCGTCCGTGGGTGGTGGATCGAAATTGCGAATCAACCCCGCGACGCCGATGCCAGATTGAGGGAAAGGAATATATTCTTTGGATTATTATACACTTGTGGTAAATATGAGTGGCTGGTATTAAATGAACATATTTGGCAATATACGTGTCGGCCTACATCACTTTGTCTCGTAGTATTATACACATGTATAGGGCTACATTTGTCGCTAAACTTCAAAACGCCGTCCCTCCATGTTTCGGAATGCACACCCATTGTTGATTATGCATCTGTTAAGTGTAACGGCACATGCGACATCCCGGTTCCCTGCAGACTATTGTGTAATCACCTGGCTTTTCATGATATCAAAATCAAATTAAAACTTTAATTAATATGTTTACAGCAATTTGCACATCGCTGCATATGTTGTTGATTATGATGCAGCCCTAGGACCTAATAATCTAACAGGTGATGAATTTACCGCGTGTACGTCAAGTCCTTCGTTTCTCAGTCTAGACCTCTCTCTTTGCTCCCAGTTCCTCAGGTTGTCTGATACACCACGTGAGACAATTTAACCCATCTCTCTGGGTATATCATGATAACGACCACTGCCCCCTTTCACGCCCTGAATATCAATGTTACCATGAGAAAACACGACGAAGAGAAAAGGATACGTTCCTAATTAAGTTAACTTCCCTACAAGAAAGTTTCAATTTACGAAGGACAATAATTTTGAGCCTTCCTTGAGAAGGTGAGAGTAATTAAAGGGTAATATTCTTTGGGGAGGGATTCCGACCGATCGACGACAGTTGTTGTCTCTGGCTCGGGGCGGTTCGTTTTTGCATCGCCTGCCGGGTCATGATCCTCACCTCATACNGTAATTAAAGGGTAATATTCTTTGGGGAGGGATTCCGACCGATCGACAACAGTTGTTGTCTCTGGCTCGGGGCGGTTCGTTTTTACATCGCTTGCCAGGTCATGATCCTAACACCTCATACAATACCAATCTAATGAGGATCATTCTAACCTAATGATTAACCAGGGGTAATGACTGGTTTGATGATTTGACAGTGTCAAATATCGTTCCCTTCTGCCTTGGCTTCACGTTAAGGGTTTTAATGAAGTGTCGATACCCCCAGGCGCGTTACGCCCCCTGTAGTGTATCATTCCTGTCTCTTGGTGTAAGGCGTGCGGTATGCTGTCCGAAGGCGTGATTTTACAACGTCACAGACGGGTGAGAGTTTGTACAGGGGAGACCGTGGAGATGACCCGTCACTTACGTGATCAAATGTTCCAGCATTGTTTTCAACATTTATCGGGACTGGGATACTAGTATTCGAATACCACCGCAACTTCAGCGTTAAAGGAGCACGGTATTGGATCTGTAATGCCTTATTTGACTGCCGACGTAGAGGAAGCCACCCAACGGCAGCAATACCAACTACAAAAACCCATTACAAAATGTACGACGTAGTAAATCGCGGTCATTCGCCGAAACGTAGTTAGTCCCTTGGGTTGGAGAGTGGCGTGGTGGCGCCGACTGTCGAGAAAAAGTGGCAATACCGTGCTCCTTTTAGAAGGATTGTGACGTCATGACCTTGTGGTTCTTTCTGCAGGCTACAGTGTCTCATATTCTTCGTGTAGGCCTACAATGATCCATGACCAACATCGTTCTCTAGTTTGAATTTCTAGTCCCACTTTTTCAAGTCAAAAGTATTTTGACAGGCTGAACTTCGCATAAAATCAACGCGATAGATTTTGACAACATAACTCCTAGATTGAAATTCTACAAGTTTGCACTTGTAAAAGGATATGTTTCAATCCCGAAACATCCAATTTATTTGAATCCCCAATTACTGGTGCGATCCGGCTGCCTGTGAGGTTCTCTTTCTCGTCTCGTGCACGCTGCGAGAGAGATCTAAACGTAATCCATCATGGCGGTGTTGAGACGTACATGATTTTAGGGAATTGGTGAATATTTCACTGGCTACCTTTGTCTAATCGCCTGAATTTAGAAACAGCAACAAACAAGCTTTGGGAAACATTTGAAAAACATTTATTTCGAGGTTCTGATTGCCATTTGCCGATTCTTCGTCGCGAGAAAGCAACGAGTCAACCTAAAAGGTGCTGACAGTGGGACTGAAATAATATAGACTGGTGTGCCGGTTCGCAAAATTTCGGACTACCTTGCTAGGCCTAGGTCATGATACGCCATACAGTGTAGGCCTTGTATATCATGACCTTGCTAGGCCTGGCAGTAGGTCGCATACACTACTGCCAGGCATGCCAGGGTAGCTCACCACGTGACTGGCCAAGTCGTTCGGAAACAATAGGCCTACCCTGACTTGCCTGATCCTGACACCTTTGTAGTCTTTGTCAAACTCAAGAGAATTCAATTGACCTATTGCTATGGTCGTCTGATTCGTATTGTAGTCACGCCTTTCCAGTTCCTGCGTCGCTGACATGGCGAGATTACTGCTCGACAAATCCTCCTTAGGGATTATATGGATACACCGGAAGGAAGTTGGACTGTCTTGCGCCGTGACATGCGTACATCACCTCAAACTAGCAATACGAAAAAAGAGGCAGGTCAGACGAAGGGAGATTGCCTTTTACCATCTACGACTACCGTGAGTAGATGGTAAAAGCCATCTACTACGATAGTACAGAAGAGACTGTGTCAGCCCATGGAGGTATAAAATACCTCCATGGTCAGCCTTGTGACGTTGTGTCGAGATCAGAGCCGGCGAATCGACCGGGACTCGAACCCGCTGCCATATACGAGTCAGACGCTCTAACCATTTAGCCACTGTACTCCCCGGTTGGTATAAGTTGTGTCGATCCCCCCAATATTCAAATCTTTCGGCTGATAATATCACATAACACCTGTCTTAAATTGTCAACAGGTGATCAATTATTTCAGATTATTATCTCTGCCTAATAACATTACCTTATTCCCGACTTGCCTCCATTTGGCGGATGAATTTTAAATCTTTTTTTTCTTCAGTAAACGCATGCCAAATACGAATTTATTATGAAATATACGTTTAACTTTATGTAAGTTATATTCAACGGAGTGATAAATTTCAATCTAATGAAACTGAATAATAAAAGTGATAAAATATTTATATGATGTGGCAGGTAGACACCTGGATAGGGCCTAGATCATCATTGTTGGTTGGTAAAAAAGATAATTGGTTTATCAGACAGAAGCACCTGATCCATTACAAAGCCAATCCTACATCCCGGGCCTACAAGAAGTTTTTTTAAAGCCAAGCCTATATCTCAGGGCTAAATGCACCAACGAATGGGAACCTTTGTCACAGAGCTGGTTGTTCTATCTCCCGCTAGGTGGCGTGATTGGCTTTGTCTGCTCATTATGATAATTTATGATGAGCCCATGTGGCGTCAGAAGATACGTACATGTACCAATATTTTGTGCAAATGCACCTAATCCATACACAGCCAATCCTAGACGGGATCCTTTGTCACTGAACTTGTTATTCGATCTTCCGCAAGGCGGAGACTGGCTTCTGCTCATTATCATAATTTATGACGTGCTCAGGTGGAGTCCGATGACACGCTACGTGGCAAACTTTGTGCCCGGTGCACAAGTGACGTCATGGGCATGAACTTTCCTGCGTGAGTGCCATATGAACATATCGCATTCATACTCAGCAGCTCAAGCTTCTGCACAAAAGATCGCCCGTGACGCCAAGGATGATGGATTTTATGAAATGACTTCTTTGCATGGCAAGAAAATATTAATTTATTGAATCTCTTATTTTGTTTGAACCCATGTTCTCTCGACAAATCCTCCTTAGGGATTATATGGATACACCGGAAGGAAGTTGGACTGTCCTGCGCCGTGACATGCGTACATCACCTCAAACTAGCAATACGAAAAAAGAGGCAGGTCATACGAAAGGGAGATTGGCTTTTACCATCTACTACGATAGTACAAAGAGACTGTATCAGCCTTAAGCCCCCGTCACATATCCACCGGGCCCCGTACGATTTTCCCTACCCAGCGGCTTGCCGTTGATTTTAGAGACATACGGGTCCATTACGATTTTCATTTTCATTTCTACGGTTTTGATTCCCCGGGATCAGGGGCAATCTGTCTGTTTTTACTCGCCGCACGGGCCTCGGAGTGGATATGTGACGCCGGGGGCTTTACGCTGTGTGTCGTTCAGAACCGGCGACTCGAACCCGCGGCCACACAAGTCAGACGCTCTAACCATTTAGCCACTAGCTCCCCGGTTGGTATAAGTTGTATTTTATCGATCGCCCCCAATATTCAAATCTTTCGGCTGATAATATCACATAACACCTGTCTTGTCAACAGGTGATCAATTATTTCAGATTATTATCTCTGCCTAATAACATTACCTTATTCCCGACTTGCCTCCATTTGGCGGATGAATTTTAAATCTTTTTTTTCAGTAAACGCATGCCAAATACGAATTTATTATGAAATATACGTTTAACTTTATGTAAGTTATATTCAACGGACTGATAAATTTCAATCTAATGAAACTGAATAATAAAAGTGATAAAATATTTATATGATGTGGCAGGTAGACACCTGGATAGGGCCTAGATCATCATTGTTGGTAAAAAAGATAATTGGTTTTAATCAGACAGAAGCACCTGATCCATTACAAAGCCAATCCTACATCCCGGGCCTACAAGAAGTTTTTTTAAAGCCAAGCCTATATCTCAGGGCTAAATGCACCAACGAATGGGAACCTTTGTCACAGAGCTGGTTGTTCCATCTCCCGCTAGGTGGCGTGATTGGCTTCGTCTGCTCATTATGATAATTTATGATGAACCCATGTGGCGTCAGAAGATACGTACATGTACCAATATTTTGTGCAAATGCACCTAATCCATTGCACAGCCAATCCTAGACGGGATCCTTTGTCACTGAACTTGTTATTCGATCTTCCGCAAGGCGGAGACTGGCTTCTGCTCATTATCATAATTTATGACGTGCTCAGGTGGAGTCCGATGACACGCTACGTGGCAAACTTTGTGCCCGGTGCACAAGTGACGTCATGGGCATGGACTTTCCTGCGTGAGTGCCATATGAACATATCGCATCACTCAGCAGCTCAAGCTTCTGCACAAAAGATCGCCCGTGATCCTGTCGCCAAGGATGATGGATTTTATGAAATGACTTCTTTGCATGGCAAGAAAATATTAATTTATTGAATCTCTTATTTTGTTTGAACCCATGTTC
>NMRB01004714.1:18343-29174 GCA_002633025.1 Notospermus geniculatus
TCAGGTAGGTCATCAAAATCTGCAAGGGGTGTTCCCCTTTACAAACATGGTATGGTTGATGCTGTAACACTCTGCTGTGAACAGATTGAAGCAAGAAGACTTTGTAACTGCATGTTGTTCAGAAAATGTTACTTCTAACTTTTACTTGTTCTTTATTGCAAACCGAACGCAAAAGAGCGAAGTTGAGAATATCCTTTGTCATGTTCAATTCTGAAAAGTTCCCTATCCATCAAACATGCTTCTAATACAATGCCCGGGCCTCTTCAACTGGAAAATCAAATCAGTTTTCCAAATAGCTTGAAATGACTTGAGAAAGGTGCAATAATGGAATTTCCAGCTGACAACTGGCGAATTCAATATCAGATGTTCTTTCTACACCGCTGCTTTGATGGGTCGGATAGTCGGTGTCAGCAGTCGTGAACGCTTTTGAAGTGATCACGTTGAAACCTGAGCAAGACGGATTGGTTTTCATTCGAAAGATTCTGAAGAGGTGCAAAAAAGATGAAATCATGACTGCAGCTGATCATCACAAAGGAATTGGGAAGATCATTCAAGTATTAAGGATTGGATACAAAACAGCTAGCTCTGGTGAGAAATGGTGCAGGCAAATGTCTACAAACTCAAAGACAGCAGATGGGAAATAGTCCCTTTCTCCTTCTCCTCTACCTTCCAAGTTACATGTATGTCAAGACCATCCTCCAAATAGCAGGGCTTGATTCCTTCCTCTTCAAATGCTCGCGAGCAAGGTAAAAACCCCTACTGTGGGAGGGTAGTCAAGATCGACCTGTATACAGGAAGTGTCAAATTGACTCTCCCATGGTAGGGTTGGTGTCCTTCCTCTTCATACACTTTTAAGTGAGGTAAAAACCCTGCTGTGGGAGGATGGTCCAGACCAACCTCTATCATACAGTAGACGTCAACAGGAAGTGTCAAATTGACTCTCCCATTTTGCACAGTCACTCGGGATTCCAAAACCTTTGTTTGAGAGCCTTGTCGGAAAGCAAGCAATTCTTGATAATTCAAGACCTAAGACATCGCCAAAGACCATCTCAACATCTCACGGCAGATCATTACATGAAACTGGTCATAAAATCCACGGCAACTGGCTTCATTTAAATATTCATCGTCAACCTAACAACAGATCCTTCCCATGTGACAAGAAGATAACAAAGCCCAGCTATAGGAGTGGTTGAACAACAGGATAATATCCAGTTGGATCTATCTGAACCGGAATCACAAGAAAAATCACCGGCAAGTCTCTTGATGCTCATTGCTCACTCCCCATCTTGCCTTGTCACGTAATGACTGGTAATTTGTCACGTCAACATGACAACAGCCTTGAGGACGTGTTACAAGCAACCTTCAGTCACTAACCAAGTTTCCAGCTGAGGGGATCGCCTCCTCGTAGCAAGGATACTGTGTCCTTATATTGCTGGAAACAAGGATCGGTGCAGGAAAAGGAGGGCAAAGGGAGGGAAGAGATCATGATGAAGTCAACAGGTTGACTATAAGTTATGATGTGGAGGATCAGAGAGGCCTACCTTGGTTTTAGTTTTCGAAGACCAACATGGCAACAACCTAGAACATGTTACAAGCAATTTTCAGTCAATCACCAAGATTCCAACCGCGGGACTGCTGCGTGTCCTTGGTTGGAAAGAGGGGTAGATGTAGATGCAGGAAGGACTGGTGAACAGATGAGGAAGGAACATCAGTGATGAAATCAACTGGCTGACCAAGAATACAGGATGTGAAGACTGACCAGAAAGGCTTAAACTTTGGCTTGTTGTTTTCTAAGACCAACATGACAACAACCTTTAGGAACGTGTTGTCAATTCGCAAATTCATCAAGTTTCCCATCAAGGGATCTGCCTCTATGAACTAAGGAGTACTGCATCCTAAGAGGTGGAGATGCAGGAAGGTGGTGGAGAGAAAGGATCATCAGAAAGGCCTAGTTTTCCAAGGCCAACATGACAACAAACTTCAGAATGTGTCACAATCAACTTCAAGTTACNGCGAAATGGGAAAAGGCGATATGGGAATAAACCCAACCAAATGCCTTGAAATCATGTGCTTTGTATCCCAGGTGCGATATGAACTGAACAAGTGATGTCAATGGTCAAAATATATTTAAGAGCGCAATTTGAAAGGTTTTTTGGAAAAAAAACTTGAAAAAAAAATTATTTAAAAAAAGATTTGAAATTTTATTTGAAAAAAAACTCAATAAATTAACAATTGACTAATTCTGGCTAATCCTTTTTTTCAGAGTTGCCCCAACAGTTATCAATGGATAGACAGGATGACTTCAGAATATGAGATCCCGTAAATCTGTAAACGTTTAAGTTCATTTTCATTAATAAACTCTGTGGTGGGACCAGAAGGGCCAATTCTTTGATTCTGTTCTCATGTCCATGAAATAGAAACGGACCTCTAAGGTGAAAGACATTGCTTCCTACCAGATTCGAACCCACGGACCCTCGCATTGGGCATCAATATCTGCCAGCACTAAGGGGCAGCACGCAGGGCCGTATTTAAAGGGGGGGCCAGGGGGGCAGTTGCCCCCCCTGAGCCAACCAAAAAACGTGATTTTCATGCGGATTTTGGGCAAAAAATGGCAAAAAGAGGTCTTCTGCCCCCCCCCCTGAGAGGCTTCTGCCCCCCCTGGACCAAAAAGTTAAATACGGCCCTGGCACGCCTTAACCAATAGTACGTTTGAGTCATCTGGAGCTCGATGGGCGGACCTTCGGTTGTCAGGCAGACCTTGGTATTGTTGGTGAAGTCTGGCTATTGACATGCATTTTATTGACAGGACACTTTCAGCCAATCCCATGCCTGTGCCTGTGTTCAATTTCAAATCAAGGTCTAGTTGTATGTTCAATTTCAAACCAAGGTTCAGCTGGTTAGAAAACAATGGGCCGATTTTATAAACGATAGCTAAGATAAACCTCGGTTTAACCATCGGCTGTTCTGAAAACCGCTAATTAATCAAAGCAAACATTTTTACTTTTAGAATGTTTGGCTATCAACGATTCATAAAATCGAAAAAATTATTTCGGTTAGCAAACAGTTTGTCAACTATGGGGTGATGAAACCCGATGGTTATCTTAGCCATCGTTTATAAAATCGGCCCAATGTGTGTTGGACCGTTTAGAGTAAACCCTAAGTTCATTGTGGTCTGGTTACTAAGGGTTTGATTGACATACGCCCATCGAGCTCCAGATGACTTAAACGTACTAGGCCTACAGGCCAAATCCCCATCTTCAAAAAAGATGGTTCAATGGCGTATGTAAAACGAGGCGTCCATCAGTACCCTGGGATTAGTTCAAACAATCTCCGAACCCAAATAGTTTTATGTTCTGCAAGGGGTCACATATAAAGGAGATACAACCAAAGTACATGAAATAGAAATGGGCCTCTTCTAAGGTGAAAGACATCGCTTCCTGCCGGATTCAAACCCACGGACCCTCGCATTAGGCATCAATCGCCAGCAATAAGGAGCAGCACGCCTTAATCACTAGGCCAAATCCCCATCTTCAAAAAAAGATGGTTCAATGGCCTATGTTAAACGAGGCGTCCATCAGTACCCTGCCAGTAGTCCAAACAATATCTGACATGTCTGAACCCAAACAAGTAGGCTACCGTGAGGGAAAGTTGATTACATCAGGGAGGCAACTGAGATTTAAAATGATTACCTCAATAGGAGCAGTCAGCCGCGCATATTGCTAACAGATGGCAGCACAGTCTTAGCAGACCAAATGTACAGGAAATCTATTATGATCGCTGCTCGATCGATAATGACTGGGTCCGCTAGATGCATTGAATTGGGCCCTAGTGACACCTAGTGGTCAACTCGCTGACAGCTCCTATTGGATTGCCTAGGTTGACAAACGTAGGGGTAGGACTAGGATGTGTTTCCAAAGCTGTTAGTGTAGGCCTAGCTGTTCAAGGAGATGAGATATATGAAGGCCTGACAGACAGACAGACACACACCATGATCAAAAACAATATGGTTCCCAATCTTAGTGATGCTGAAAGGGTAAATATCGTCCTGGGTATATACAAAGATTACCCATGCAGGATCTCACTCTTCACTAAAACAATACCCTGGGTGTAGTTTCGGTAGCCGAACATCACCCAGCATCGTAGCATGACACCTGGATTCGACGTTGTCTCGCCCGTTGTCACGTGACCGCCTGAAAAATGTCATGAACAGCTACACTCAACAAGTACTGCGGCGCGAGACCACGAGATTCCACGGGATTTCTAAATAGGACTCGTTCCTAGGCACAGATTGCGGAAGCTGGGTGATGTTCGGCTACCGAAACTACACCCAGGGTATGGTTAGTGATAAAACCCGGAATGAAACGAAACGAAATGAAATCATCGAAATGATCGAAATGGGACTCGCAGTGAAATTGGGAATTAACGTAGGCCGAGTTGAATTGACGTTTTTTTCAAAATACCAGACAAAATCAAATTGATGTTTTAAGAATCAGAATGCCAAAGAAAATGACAAATACATGAAATAGATTTCATCAAATTCCATTACTAGATCCATCTAGCGGAGGATCGTGGTACCAAAGTACTAAATTGCCGAATGAGACCAATTAGGCCAAACCACTAAAACACAACTGGACCGTATGCAGTCTATACGTGTTCCTCGTTAGTAAATACGCAGAGCATACACATGTATTTCGATGGTTATTTCGATGGTTATTTCGATGCATAGTGTTATGTCAGGGAGCTCTATATTTAGCGTAGGATGATTATAGATAATTGGGCAATGGTGCCAGCCCACTTCATGTACGAAATTCCCTTCGGTGCTCCTCAAGTTGCCGCCAGTTTCTTCTGTGTTTTCTTCACTCATTCGGTTGGTGCATAAACCAAGCGTCAATGTCGGAACAGATTCTATGTGAACCACTTTTAAGAGCCATATTCTGAGAGAATGGGACACTTCTGGAGTGACCCCCCCTAGAATTCCTTGATTTTTGGCCCACAGGTACCTATAGTGAAGTTATGAAAAAAACCAAAATATTTTGGCCGGCAGCCCCCCAGAAGCCTGGTGGCGCCACCTGCAAATTGGCATGAAGGGCCCAAAAGTGAGTTTTGCATGCTCTCTTTGGCTTTAGTTTTTGAAACCACCCTGAAATATCCCATGGTGTTCTATTTTTGCTTTGCAAGTGTGGTTTCTGAACTTTCATTTACACCATCTTCGAACTCATTGCTGCGATGGAGGTTTTTGCTATACTGCCATGAAGTTGGGCCTCCGAATTTAAAAGTGCCACATTATTTCAGTTCATTTTAAAAAATGCTCCAGCATTTGCCCACAGTTTTTTCATTTGTTGATGAATATTTAGTACCTAGACATTACTTAGCAACTGGTATTCCCATGGGATCTTATTGGAGTAATTTTCTATTTCACCCCGAACATGGTCCCAGATGCCCCTGGGANGAAATTCTAGACAAGCCTGCTTGATCGTTTAACTTTTCCTTTGTGCTCTTGGACTTAAACGCAGGAATGTTGTACGGGTGTGATTATCCTATGGGTAAATGCCTCTGGTGAAGCACCATACAGACATCAGACAATAGTTTTCTAGGCCTATAACATGTGTAATGCAGAACTTGTACGCTGATTAGGCTAAACACCCTTTATGAATACGGCCCCACATGTTTCAGCACAACACCAAAACATTGGTGCACAGGATTTCCATTAAGACCACAACAGACACTCTACTCTATATAACTGTAAAGTCGACTCTACACACAAGTGGAGTTGCCCTTGTATGAATATTACAAGGCTTATTTCGCTGATCTTGATATCAGGTCAGATTTTTTGTGAAGTTCTGTTAACCAATAAAAAAAGTTTAAAAAACACGTGGATATCACGTTCCAGAACTCGTGTTAGAGATGTGAAAAACTCGTGTAAGACATGTGATTATGACACGTGGATAACACGTGGAAATCCCGGGTGCTTTTTCACGTGGCGCGTTTGTGCAAAAAGTCGTGGATTTCACGTGACAAAAAGGCGTGTTTTCCATGTGTCAAGAGACGTGTTTTTCACGTGTTTTCCACCAGTCAATGTTATCAGGGTTGGGGGGCCATAAAAAAATACTCCAGAAGAGTACAGAGCTGTCCTCATCTGAGCCTGATCTCTCCCCATACTAGATTCATAAACAAGTGAAAAATCCATGGGCAGTTCATTTGCACCGAAGATAATGCCCCTTGTATTAGTTAGTGCTCAGGGGCGAATTCTGCCACTAGGTGGCTCTGCATGTCCATCATAAATTCCAAGTACCTCCATACAGATCCCATGGAAATTTCTTCTGAAATGTTAAGAGTCCCTAGAGTACTGAAGATAGACCTAAAAATTTCCGTGGGATCTCCATGGAGTATTTAGGAAATCATAGGTGGCGCTGTAGGCCCTATGACGTTCTGGTTCCCAGTGCGTCCATTATGATCCCAAACAAATTTCTTCTGAAATGTTAAGCATACATATAGTATGTCAGATACACCCCAAAATCCCCGCGGGATCTCTCAAGGAATATTTGGGAAATTATAGGTGGCGCTGTTGAGGCACTGTACCGGCGCCACCTATAATTTCCCAAATATTCCTTGGAGATCCCACAGTGATTTTGGGGTGTATCTCATGTACTATTTGTATGCTTAACATTTTAGAAGAAATTGTTGTGGGATCTCAGTGGAGGCACTGGCAACCAGGCTGCCATAGGGCTTACAGCGCCACCTATAATTTCCTAAATACTCCATGGAGATCCCACAGCAATTTTGGGGTAAATCAAATCTACTATATGCACTCTTAACACTTCAGAAGAAATGTCCATGGGACCTTTATGGAGGTATTGGGAATTGGTGATGGCCATGCAGAGCCACCTAGTGGCAGAATTCGCCCCTGAGCACTAACTAATACAAGGGGCATTATCTTCGGTGCAAATGAAGTGCCCATGGATTTTTCACTTGTTTATGAATCTAGTATGGGGAGAGATCAGGCTCAGATGAGGACAGCTCTGTACTCTTCTGGAGTATTTTTTTATTGGCCCCCCAACATAGTCACAAATCGCACTTTATTGGAGGTACCGGTACCTTTACCCTCCTGTATCTCCAGAATGCCTTGGTATCCCATTGATGTGAAAAGTGTCCCTAAAAATAGGCAAACTAAGGTCCATCTTCATGTGAGTGAAGCCCATCTATCTTCATGGAGTATTTTTTAAAATGGCTGTGAACATGGTCCCAGGGGCATCTGGGACCATGTTCGGGGTGAAATAGAAAATTACTCCAATAAGATCCCATGGGAATACCAGTTGCTAAGTAATGTCTAGGTACTAAATATTCATCAACAAATGAAAAAACTGTGGGCAAATGCTGGAGCATTTTTTAAAATGAACTGAAATAATGTGGCACTTTTAAATTCGGAGGCCCAACTTCATGGCAGTATAGCAAAAACCTCCATCGCAGCAATGAGTTCGAAGATGGTGTAAATGAAAGTTCAGAAACCACACTTGCAAAGCAAAAATAGAACACCATGGGATATTTCAGGGTGGTTTCAAAAACTAAAGCCAAAGAGAGCATGCAAAACTCACTTTTGGGCCCTTCATGCCAATTTGCAGGTGGCGCCACCAGGCTTCTGGGGGGCTGCCGGCCAAAATATTTTGGTTTTTTTCATAACTTCACTATAGGTACCTGTGGGCCAAAAATCAAGGAATTCTAGGGGGGGTCACTCCAGAAGTGTCCCATTCTCTCAGAATATGGCTCTTTAAAACTATTAGTTAACGGCTAGGCGTTAAGATAATGCCGTACATTTTGTAATGCAAAGTCTATAACTAAACTGCAAAAGCCCAGGTTAACTGCCAGTTATCCATACCATAACCATCAGAAAATACCTATGGTAAAGTACTAGTTAACTAAACTTTTTGGATGGTGGACAAATCTTACAGTTGTGGCATAGTTAACTAAACTTTAACCAGAACTAAAACTGTTAACTACAACATTTGACCTCACCCAATGACGACGACGACATATGACGACGAATGATGGACACCCCGTCAAAGTTCACAGGTCAGCTAAAAATAACAGTCGATATGCGTGAATTTGATGAACACTGCAGTTTGATTCCATCCCATACCACTGAAACACTAACCTTGGACTTGGTCTACTGGTTCCTTTCTCATCCTCACTTTGCTCTGATGACTCTGTCGTCGGCTGCAGCAATGCTCCTTGTCTCAACATTGGTGATGTTGGTCTGCCAGTTGTTCCAATTGACCGGCGACTTTTTCGGCTGCCTTCCTCACACTATAGGTACCTGTGGGCCAAAAATCAAGGAATTCTAGGGGGGGTCACTCCAGAAGTGTCCCATTCTCTCAGAATATGGCTCTTAAATATCGATATTACAATAAGACTTGCCAAAACGAATATAAATTCATGCAAATCAGGCCCATTTCGATCATTTCGATGATTTCATTTCGTTTCGTTTCATTCCGTGTTTTATCACTAACCCCCAGGGTATTGTTTTAGTGAAGACTGAGATCCTGGGTAATCTTTGTATATACCCAGGACGACATTTACCCTTTCAGCCTTAGTGATCGGGAACCATAATGACAGAGGGAGGTAAGCTTACATGTTATAAGTAACCTGGGTCAAGTCATTCCCGAGTTACAGGACTTGTGATGATTTTTGGGTTATGCCACCTTGGCTAGCGGCCATATTGGCTAGGTCCGATTGGGCTGAAACTTCACATACATAAAGCTCATCTACTAGAGGGAGCCACATAGCACACATGAAGGCTCTAAGTCAAGTCGTTCCTACCACTTTGATGATTTTCGAGGAACGCCAGCTGGTGGCCACACTGGATTTCTGATCGGGTGGAAACTACGTACATTTACAGATCATCTAGAGGGAGCCATATATATACCAAATTTGAGAACTCTGGGTCAAGTCACTCCTGAGTATGCACTCTGATGATTTATGGGGTAGGTCTACGCCACCTGGCGGCCACATTTGATGTTCGACCTAGCCGAAACTTCACGTGCATGTACAGGTCATATAGAGGGAGCCACATAGCAAGGTTGAGCACTCTGTTTCAAGTCGTTCCTGAGTTTTAGCACTTTGATGATTTTCGGGTTATACCACCTGGTAGCCACATTGGAAGTCAAATCAGGCCAAAATTTGACATGCACTTAAAGGTCAGCTAGAGGGAGGTACGTATCAAGTTTGAGCACTCTGGGTCAAGCTGTTCCTGAGTAATAGCACTTAGATGATTTTCAGGTTACGCCACCTGGTGGCCATATTGGATGTCCGATCGGGCCGAAACTCGGTATTTTTCAAGGTACCCCTCTAATACACATTTATGCAAGCTATGAAGTCGCTCGGTGAAATAATGGCGAACTGTGGCAGGTTCATTACTTTTGTAGAACTTTGACCTCTGTGACCTTGAAAAGAAGGTCAAATCAAAAACCCGTTATATATGTTATGTATCCTCATTAGATAAACCTATGATAAAATTTGGAGATGATCCGGTCATTAGCTCAGGACTTACATGTATTGCACTTTTTGTATTTTGGTTTTGGCCACCTGGTAGCCAAGCCAAGAATCAAATCGCACCGAAACTTGGTGTCATAGGTGATCTGACGTACATGTTGAGGTATATGTATACAAAGTTTCAGGTCAATAGCCCCAGCGGTTACGAAACGTGCCATGCTAACGGACGACGGGCGACGACGACAGACCCCGCACCATTGTGAGAGCTCACTCCAGGTGAGCTAAAAATATGTGGACATTCCTTTTGTGTCTGTGCAGCGCGATCACACTTCAACATGAACCCTCAGGCAGGAAATGACCTGCTGAATTTTAGGACAGACATTTAGGCCTACCAGCAGCAGTACGGATTACAAGTGTCTGTGATAGTGTCTTAAGGCAGAGTTCAGTTCAGTGAAGTTTTTCTTGACTAGGCCTAGCCTACCCTAGGCCACCGGTACTGTAGGGTAGGCCCCGAGATAGTTTTGTCTTTTGTGTCAGTATTTTCAATGTGCAGGGTTCTCTCCACTAGTGTAACAGAACGGGTGCGGCACTCGTTCTAAAACGCAGGATTGATCTCAGCGCCCGGCCCAAAAATCCACCACCCAGTCAAAAAAATGCCGCCCGGCAAAAATTATTGACTTTAAATAACACTGAAATAAAACTTCGTCGAACAACGCACTCAATTGCAAGCCCAAGCCGCAAACCCAGCTTTGTTTCACTTTGAAGTCGCGCTAAAGCCTAGCGCACATCGCCCTTGCAACTGGATGCAACTACCGGCAATGGCGTTTCCAGCAACGGTGGGCGACTGGCTGCAAACAGCTGCACCTGATCAGATGCTCAAACAGGTCGATGTGCGCACCCCGGCAATGCTATTGCCGACCGTTGCAGCTAGGCTAGTTGCAGTCAGTTGCATTGCAGTCAGGTGGTTTTCCAAGCATCGACAGGAGCTAGATTTGCGTTCCGAAATGCCAGGTAGGTATGCCTATAGTAGTAGGCCCCTAGCCTAATGCTAATTGACACCACTACCGGTAGCCTCCCTACAATACAATACATGCCTTAGGCCTCGAGGCCTACCAACCTCAGTTCGGGAAAGTTCCGAATTTGGAAACGTTTCTGATTTTGGAAGCCCAGCGATTCCAATATTGGCAACGTTTCTTTTTTCGGAAGCGGTTTTCGATTCCGATATCGGAATCGGTGTAGGCCTATTTGCATGTTAGGCCTAATCGGGATATGAGTATCAAAAATCGGGAAGTGTTTTTTTCCATTAACAGATGGCAGCACCTGTGACCTTGTATTTCACGGCGTA
>NMRB01004715.1:6136-16494 GCA_002633025.1 Notospermus geniculatus
TGACAATGAGGGAGGCACTGATAAACATGTATTTCTTTATTTGAGTGTCCGCCAAACAATAAAGCGGGCATTGTCATACGGGGGGCATTCTCACACATTACACCTGGTTACTAGAAATAGCACTGGGAGTTTGTTCCCTTGAAGTTTCTGAAGTGTTTTTACTTCCTTCCTCAGTTTTCCCTGACTGGTTGATGCTCTCCAGCATCCAGTGTCACTGGGAAGGTAGCGCATTCGTAAGAATTGGGCTATTCACGAAACCTGTCACTCCATAACAAATCTTTCAGAAAATTATCAGTTGAGATTTTCAACTTCTTGGCGCAATTCAAAGGCTATTACAAAAACAAAGAAGACGATAATGTGACGAATTCTAACAGCTTCCAGGCTCGATATACACCGGGAACCCCCAGCCGTGAGTCCGAAATCACTGTTATGGAGTGACAGGTTCTGTGGAATTGCCCAATTAGCAGAATTGTCTCCGTTAGCGTCTGTGTCGACGGAGGGTACTGATTGTACACCATCAGAATTGTCTGAATTTGAATTATTTGAACTCAACGAGTTTGGTACTGGGATAAGTGGTGGTGGCTCTGAACAGTTCGTAACACTAACATATCCACTTTGTAACCGCAGGTTCGGCGGTCGTCCTGCGCAGTTCGCGATGGAATGTTCACTGGCGTCATTTGGTTCTGAATGATTTGCTACACTGGATGTGTCTATATTTTTCACATGGTCCGGTTTTGAGGTGTCCCCGACTACAAACTGATCCGGTCGCTGCACGTACCCTCCGTTCACAGGCATTCCCTGAAGAGCTCGTGGGAATGCACCAATAGTGCCTACGCCAGAGTCTGATAACGTAGCGCTTGAATCATCCTCGCTGTCATATTCGCCAGGAATTCCCAAACAACCGTTCGGTCGGGACGTAAAATTCAGCGGGTCCTGACCCATTACAACAGGATCAGGCGGGTGCTGGATGACGGTGAACGGCGGAGAGTTAATCGCGGGTTCTTGCGACACATTCGAATTGCCAACAGGCCGAGGTGGAGAATCTGGGGGAAGTACATAAACAGGAGGTGGGGCTGCTGCACTGCTACTTCCCACTGGGGCTGCTACACTGCTACTCCCCGCTAGAGTAAACGGGGGCAGCGGGCCAGTACCACTTGTGTCCATAGGCTGCAGATTTAAAATCGGTAGATCAGGAGTCCCGGCTAAGTTCTCCTGCGATTTTTGTGGAGTAGCATTTGGACTTATGGTACAGTATCCACCAGGTCCTTGTTCAATAGGAGTAAATGTGCGTGGTGGCGTACTCCTCGCTATTGGTTCGTTCCTTTGCACATATCCACCTGGACCGAGAACCGTCTCGTGCGAGACTTTCGCGCAGGAATCCTCATCATCGCTATCATCTGACGAAGATGAGGAGTCAACAAACTCATGGTCGTGCAATAAGAGAGCTTGCAGTAATGTTTTAGTCTGTTCGTCACCCGATTCTCCAGACGATGACTTAGGCTTGTAATAACCCTCCTCGTGCAGGTCATCGGCAATGTTCGGAACTAGATATCCTTCTGTGTCGACCTTCCCTGCCTCTGGTTGAAGACCTGGAGCCTTCATCGTCAGTTTACCATATTCATCATCGTAATCTCCACCGGAGGCACCCTCAGCGTCACTCACAGGACTCATCAGGCGCCGTGGAGCATACATTTTCTGAAGGAAAGATATATGGGTTAATACTCAACTGTTATGGCATTCAGAATGGTGCAGTGGAGAAACAGCACCTGTCACCTCTGAGTTTCCAGGTTCAATCCCCAGTCAGACTCTACGTCATGTAGTAAAAGGGTGATGACTCCCTTTAACAGCACAGGTTTTCTCTGGGAAATCCAGTTTCCTCCTGCTGTACGTATTCACCAAATATTGCATTGTCACGACAGGTAGCGCTCCTACCTCGCACTGACCTGTCACCGCGCGCGCAACGCGTCATGGGAAATTTTGGGACTACTTGTTGCATTTTCAAGATGGCGGAATTCCTCGCTTCGGTTTTATAAATTGCAGAATGTCGTCAAATAGGCCTACCTAGGATGTCTCCGTGTGTGGGCATCGCATTATCCGTCATGATTATGACATACATAGGCCTATTTTGTGTGAGATATGCTGTACATGTCATGTTAGCCACTGGGAGCTAGTTGGTGCGTCGTCACATACGTTTACACTACGTTACAGCACAGTGACAGTTAGCTGCCGAGGTGAAAACCCAAATAGCATCCTTTTCTTCTCAACAATGTCATGTCTGTGACAATTTCTCATCAGAAATGACAAATCCGTCAATTATTGGCAAAGTCTGCAAGAAATAAGCCTCATATCGCTATTTTCTTAGGATTTACTTTCGTGGCGTAGTAGATCACGTGATTACCGAGTTGAGGCGGTGATGTGTCCGCGTATTACTTTTTACGCCAAATTCGGCGTGATGCGGCTCGTGCGGACACAGGTTGGTGCGTCCATAACGCCGCCTAGCGCCGACCTGTGAAACACATTGCCAAATATTGTCTATTGGCACTGAAATGACAGGGTTTAAATATATCTAGGCCATTTTAGAGAGGCACTGCGCCACGCCGTGCCCCTAAAAGGAGCGCCGCTGTGCCCTTTTTAACCCCGTGGGCGCCATGTCCCTAAAAACGTTTTGATTTTCTTTAAGTCCCTGTGCCCCCAGACCCTTTGCCATGGTCCCTTTTGGTCATTTCACCTTAGAAACTGGCCTAAATTGGCTGCTGACTGGAGCTCAAACAAATTCCATTAGTAGGCCTAGAAATGTCGGGAATGAAAATTGCCCTTTTCAAGTTTGAAATGCCCTTTTCACAAAGTTTGCACCGTGCCCATCTGAAATCCTAGATAAACTCTGAATGATGAACATACTTACAGATTTTCCATTTGGGATCAACCGATGTTGTTCTCTGTTTGTACTGCTTTCCCCGTCTGTGCTGCTACTCTCAAATTCCGACCGTTTGTGTACCTTGCCAGAGAGGGCAGTGCTGTCCAAAGTGATTTCATAGAACTCGTCATTCACACCATTCTCATTCTGAAACAAACCAAATATATGTCAATCTTATTTGATTCTTAACCCATTAGGTCTTCATTGGCTGCAAACAGCCTGCCGTGATATAACTCAAACAGCCTCCAAGTCCAAACAGCCAAGTGGACACCATGCCTAATTCTACTTTTACAGTACATAGAACCCGCCAACCCCATTTCCTGGTGCCTGGCGGTCATAATCTCTTGAGTGCATGCTGGAGAAAAAGTCAGTCATTTCTGCAGGAAAAGACGATATCAGGAGTGCAGCACTTGCCGGGCCCAGTGTCATGACGTCCCGGACGTCATTTCATGATGTCTTGACATGAGAAGAAAAAAATCGAATTGTTTCCGGACATCACGATCGCTGAAACCAGATTTTTTCCCCTGAGTCACGTCATGGCATTCACAAAAAATGACATGCGGGACGTCATGACGCTGCCCCGTCAGGTGCTGCACTCTTTTGGAGTGACAGAGTCTATTACAGTAGGACCTCTCTCATAAGGACACCTTTGAGACTGGTGCTGTCCTAAATTGAGAGGTGTCCTGATTAAGGAGGTCAAAATGAATAGAAATGACAACTTTGCAACTCAATTTTGGTGTCCTTAATAGAGAGGTGTCCTGCCAGCAGAAGTGTCCACTAAGCAAGGTTATGTCATTTCTGCAAAACCAGAGTTAACGGAACCAGGGTGGGGGTAGGGATAGATTTTAGAGGATTTGTTTCTGAATAGATGGTTGTTTTGTGCAACAATGAGTGATAAAGTTATAACTGAAAACGGAAGGTAATAGGGCATGCCCCTGCAGAAGTAAAGGCGGTGAAAGTATTAGGCCTAGGCCTAGCTACAGTGACAGGCGAACGCCAACCGACTCTGCAGCCAAGGTGGAATGGTTGTGGTCAATGTGGATGGTAACTAAGTGGCAGAATGGGTGGTGGTGAGAGGATGCATTGTCCACGTACCGGTATGGCCAATGCATCCTCTCACAGAGTGTTGGTGTCTTTCCCTCTGTTTGGAATAGAGCAACAGTGGCCCACGAAAAAAAAACACAACCGACTGGAAGCCGTAAAATAAGGGTGTATCGGTAGGCCTAGGCCTAGTCCATGATGTTCTTCTCACACCATAATATTCTTTCCCTCTTCTTTTCACCCTCTGTTTGAAATAGAGCAACATGTGGCCTACACAAAAACACACAACCGACTGGAAGCCGCACGCAGCGACTTAGGCCCTTGCGTCCCGAAAACAAAAGTACATGTAGGCCTACATTAAAAAAGAAACAAAATCCCACTCGACGTGACCTCTTTCGCAATTCTCCCACTCTCCAACACACACACTGCACTCTCCCACCCCAGAGGCCAACCATACGCAATGGGCATATAGATTTGTTCCAACTATGTCATCAAAATCTGAGCTGTTGAATCGCCTGACTTTGTGCATTCATTTCTGCACTGTACTTCCCCAAGCAACGTGTACATCATAAGCCGGCGGCTGAAACCCATGACGTCACGAAAACTTGTGCTGTTCAACCACCTGACACAATGCACACTTCACTGCCGTACACGACGCAGACCAGTACATCGCTTGCAACAGGCGGTGGCATATCGTTACGTCAACAATACTTGTGCATCTCCAAAAACACCCAAATATCTTTAAATCCAATATCGCTTTCTCCACAGTATTTGTCACTATCTACATCTTTCCCAATTATCTATTGATGGACAGCCATAACAACGAGCAACTTCATCCCCTTGGTACCAAACGAACGCCTATGAGCTACAAACCCGAAAATCACCTACACTATAAAAATATCAGCAGCGATCCATAAAGGCCTTCATCGTGTACTGCCGCCTGTCGGCGGGTTGCGGGATCATTGGGTCCAGTTGAACCTGGTCCCACAGATGTATGTTTGAGGGCTGGGTTGATTGGGACATGCTGAGTAACCAAACCCCAGACTTTAATCAGGTCAACTTGGTCTACTCCTTACCAGAGTCTTCGTGATTGCTGGTATCCTTTTGATAGCCACTTTTCCTTTCTCGCTGGTCACTCTTTTGTAGAATCTGCCACAGAAATAAACTGACTGAGCACCAAGGATGATACACTCCTAGTGTTTTGTTTCGCTCCGTACCTACGCTCCGCAAACCACTGCTTCGAATGGCCGGTATTCTGCCGATTTACCGCCAGATGGCACCACTACTCTCCAACCAATCAGCGCCCGCCATCAGGCTGCACCTATGGGCGGTTATTACCGCAAATAATAAGACAAGAGAAAGACATCTGTAACTGAGCAGAAAAGATAGTTACTTCAAGCAATTAAATTGTAAGTGCATGAAAAGGACACTAAGTGACAACAACTAAGTTTAAGTCTGATAAACTATTTTTGTATGCTTGAAAAGGACGCAAGATGGCGACAACTAAGTTTATTTCATGAAATATTTTTGTATACTTGAAAAGGACACCAGATGGCGACAACTAAGTTTAACTCGTGAAATAGTTTTGTGTACTTGAAATGGACACCAGGTGGCGACAACTAAGTTTATGTTGTGAAGTGTTTTTGTATACTTGAAAAGGAGACCAGGTGGCGACAACTAAGTGTGTTCATGAAAAAGACACTCGGGGGCGCTGAGGTATGAGGAATTTCTTTCAGCAAGGGTGATCAAGGGTGACTAGAAAGCAAAGACCTAGCACCTCTGAAAACACAAACACCCCAGATGCTAGAAACAAAAGACCAAACGAGAAGCTGTTTGTTCCTTTTTAGCGTCCCCTTTGTCCTTTCAGACTGGCAGTTAAAGGTTATTTTAATACCGGTAACCTTTAAATAACCTACCCTTTAAAAAGGCCATATATCCTCGTCTAGACAAATTGTAACGAGGTCGAATTTGATTGGTTGCTGGTGCATGGAGATATCCCATCATGCCTCAGCACGAATTACGATAACAGGGGGCGCTGTGGGGTGTCTATAAACCAAAGACCGAAGACTGAAGACAGAAGATGGAAGACCCTGAACTATAAAACAAAGATCCCCACAACTATAAAATGGAAGGCCCAACTATAAAACGAAGATCCCCACAACTATAAAACGAAGAGGGGGGCAAGACCCAGCTATAAAATGATGGGCTGTGTCAGTAACCAGTGAATAACCACAATGAAGGGTCCAGAATGGAAGAGTTACCCTCAGAGAAAAGGGTCCAAACGGTTATTTTTGGTCGCATTTAAACGGGGTTGCTTTTAATCAACAGATCTCAGAAAATGTTAATACGAATCTGCTGTCAGATCTGGGCCATCTGTTACCCTACGGAAAGGGTCTGAACTTGAGGAAATTGGCCTCTTTTTGGCGTGCCATAGAAATGCATTGTAAACGTCGCTTATATCAATAACAATTGCTCATACCTCAGCGCCACCTAGTGTCTTTTTCATGAACACTCTTAGTTGTCGCCACCTGGTGTCCTTTTCAAGCATACAAAAACATTTCACAACATAAACTTAGTTGTCGCGCCTGGTGTCCTTTTCAAGTACACAAAAATATTTCACGAGTTAAACTTATTTGTGGTCATCTGGTGTCCTTTTCAAGCATACAAAAATATTTCATGAAATAAACTTAGTTGTCGCCATCTGGTGTCTTTTTCAAGCATACAAAAATACTTCATCAGACTTAAACTTAGTTGTTGTCACTTAGTGTCTTTTTCATGCACTTACGATTTAATTGCTTGAAGTAACTATCTTTTCTGCTCAGTTACAGATGTCTTTCTCTTGTCTTATTATTTGCGGTAATAACCGCCCATATGCAACTGAGCAAAATCCTAAAACACTTTCTCCAGCGAGGCACACTTGACACTAGCGGCGAAATATCGTGCCTCATTTCACCACTAGCATAGGTGGAAGGCCGCCATTTTGGATTTTGCCGGCGCGCATGTAGAAATAGTTCGTTCGGCCGGCCTAATCACACAATTCTTTCTAATTAGTATTCAGTTCATTTCTAATACCACTTGTTATCAACACGATGTCCTTTTAGTCTGAAAATATTCGCCTTGAACCCAACAGCACCACTTTTCAACATCATCTATCATCTAGCGTAGATGCCACTGGGTTGGCGGTGACACGGCTGGCCTGTTCACGATTGTTAAAAACCTTTATTAAAATGTAGTAATCCGCACTACTTTCAAGATGGAAACCTAGCACTGCGCTAGTGGTGTTATAGAAGATAACGCCATCTAGTGTCAAGTGTGGGCTGCGGGAACAGTAGTGGTGCCATCTGGCAGTAAATTGGCAGAATACCGGCCATTCAAAGCAGTACGTGGTTTGTGAAGCGTAGGTACGGAGCGGAACAAAACACTGCGAGAGGAGTGTACAAGGATGAATAGAGGACAAGTTTCATACATCTCCGAATGAGAGATCTCGAAAAAATATCACAGACCAGCGGATAATGCAGTCGCCTCCGAGGTGTACGGTGGCTGTGAAAGGACATGGTTTTTTTTCTTCAAATTTTGATTCCCCGAGTTTATTATTTTTTTCTCGAGGCCCTGGCTTTTTATCTCGGGGCCCTGACTTTTTATCTCGGGGCCCTGACTTTTTTTTCAAATTTTGATTCCCCGAGTTTATTTTTTTTATCTCGAGGCCCTGACTTTTTATCTCGGGGCCCTGACTTTTATTTTTTTTCAAATTTTGATTCCCCAAGTTTATTTTTTTTATCTCGAGGCCCTGACTTTTTATTTCGGGGCGCTGACTTTTTTTTGAAATCAAATTTTGATTCCCCGAGTTGATTCCCCGAGTTTATTTTTTTTAATCTCGGGGCCCTGACTTTGTTATCTTTTTATGCTACATGTAATTTTGCTGTAGCTTGACAGCTGACATTGTCTCAGAAGAGTTCAACTTGCACTTCATGTGCGCTCAATTATACGGTGGCTTGGAAAGGACATGGTGATTTTTTTTCAAATTTTGATTCCCCGAGTTTATTTTTTTATCTCGAGGCCNGAGGTGTGTCATTTTTTCAGTGTCTGTCAATGGTTGAGAATCGATTAGGGCTTTGAACAACTCATACCACCTCGGCCATTCCGCAGCACTTCCACTGAATTTAGGCAACGGAATTTTGGGAAGGTATTTCGAAAATACAGAAGTGGGGTTTTGTACGGCAATGCTAGTCTCCACAGGGTTCGCGTTACAGGAGGCAAAACTTGGACTTCCTTCCTTGACGGGTCAACGGCAGGCTCTTGAGGCGCAGGTATGGCCGGCAGGGGTGTAGCATTAACCGGCCATTTCTAAAATGCGGATTCGGCGGAATCTGCGGATTCGGCGGAATCTGTGGATTAAGGTTAAATAGGGGGTTCGGTCACGCAATTATTAGGCCTACACATGCTTGAATGTGTACAGGTTGATTTTTTTGCCGTTTATACCGGAGTTCGAAGGGGATAGTGGCATAGGCCATCAGTTCGTTACCCATTTGGAAGGGGGTGGGGTGGGGTGAGATAGGATTTTAAATAAAAATTAATGTTGTGATACGCTGGCATCTACGGGACGAGAATATATAAATGTAAATGGGCGCAGTTTGGGACTCGCAACAGCATTCAAAAGCATCTTTTCCAACACACAGTCAACGCGCAGTCGACAAAGCGCAGTCCAAATGGCATCGCAAATAGTTGATCCCAGAAATTTATTCAACAAGGTAGCATTGTAAACATATGAGGCACACATCCCGTTGGCATTAATGACCGCATTATGAGGGTCGCAAATACACCTCGGAAGCGGAAACAAAAGGACCACAGATAAGGGCCTTGTACAAACATGCACGGTAGGGCCTATCCCGGGCACGGTATACTCTAGTACAGATTACACACTTGGGCTATTAATTGCATGACTGAATGCGCCGATTTAACTCCATTCCGCAGATTCCGCCGAATCCGCAGAATCCGCATTTTAGAAATGGCCCAACAAAACCATGTCAGAATATGACAAATCTATACAGGAGTTAAAAGCAAACGGCATATGCCAGGGATTTAATAAACATATCAGAGTTTACAAAAACATGTCAGGACGTTAAGAAACATGTCAGGACTTTTAAAACCATGTCCTGGCAGGATTCACGTGACCACAACATTTGATGACATCATCAGTAAGGCCATGTAAATAAAACGTTTGGTTAGCATCCGTCCACTCTCAATTTTTGACGAGGGCGGGAGATTTTTTAAATGTTTTGTTGAGTTTGAGGATGCAAGTTAGCATGGTAACCCGGGCATGGTAACCATCTTGGTGAGGCCGAATTTGATTTGGATGTCATGCCCACCACGGATGAAGATAAAAGGTGCGCGCTTGCCACCAGAGGGCGTTGATCATTTTTTAACCCTTGGTGCAGTGTGCAGGAAGGAAGGATCACTTACAAGAAGAAATACAGACGGTGGCGCCCCTGCAGGAAGGAAGGGACCGCTAGGAAGTTCAAGCACTTTTCACAATAGATTCCAATTACCAGACGGAGTATCTATTTTCTGACGGACGCATATTCTGAGCTTGTGTACACCACTGATCACGTTACACGAACATTTTTTTTAACTAGGTCAAGGATAAAAAATAGAAGTTTAATTCTTTAATATCTCTACAACGGTAAGTCGTATGATTCTGGGACCCACTTTTTTGGAATCCTTGACCCATGTATACGTTAAGTTTAGGTTTTGGTTAAGATCGGAGAGGGTCAACTTTTTCGGATTTTGGAATTAGCATATCGGATTTTTAAAAACATTTTGACCCTCTCTCCGATCTTAACCAAAACCACAACGTAAGATAAACCTGGGACAATTCTGACATGATTTTATAGATTTCTGGCACATTTTTGTTGTTCCTGACGTGGTTTTTCTGTCCTCCTTGCATTTTTTCCGCTTTGGCTTGCCATATGCGAAATCTTTTCATATCATGAGTGCATCGCATCAATTAAAAAAGCGCATCGATGCAGATACAAAAAGTGCATCGCTTCACTTACAAAAAGTGCATCGCTTCACTTACAAAAAGTGCATCGATGCAGTTACAAAAAGTGCATCGCTTCACTTACAAAAAGTGCATCGCTTCACTTACAAAAAGTGCATCGCTTCACTTAAAATGAAATGGTCCATGGACCATGTGCTCACCTGGGTGAACGTACCAGAAAAACAAATGACAAATGTTAAATCAAAATGTTCCAGGGTCATGTATCCTCATTAGATGCACCTGATAAAAATTTGGAGACAATCCAGTTACAGTTCAGGAGTTACTGGACTTAGAACTTTGGTTTTGGCCACCTGCTGGCCAAGCGGAGAATCGAATCGGACCGAAAAGTGGTGTCATAGGTCACCT
>NMRB01004715.1:16857-30309 GCA_002633025.1 Notospermus geniculatus
TTTTGCTCAGAAACTAAGTTTTTAGCCGCATAAACTAAGTTTCTGGCCGTACCGTCCATAAACTGAGTTTTTGCCGAGCAGAAACTAAGTTTGTGTCCATCTGGTCTTGGAACTGCAGTTCTGGAGTTGAAATATGAGTTCCAAGAGCAAAACCATAGTTATGCGAGCAAAAACTTAGTTTTTGGACCCATAAACTAAGTTTCCAGAGCAAAAACTTAGTTTATGGAATAAATGGACAAACCGCTTGCCATACTGTCACTGTATTTTCCGCCGGTCTGATCACAGAAGGTACCGTACCACGTAAGCAGTAAACATTTTCTAATACATACACATCACTTTCATGGGCGCTTACCTGTAGATTCCAAAGCCAACCACGAACAGCACGGCCAAAATCACAAAGAGGATGACACCTATTGCCCAAGGAGGGAATACAAATGCCGGTACAAATGGCAGCGGAGGATTCGTCTTGTATTTATACCTCTGAGAATGACAGTAAGACCCACCGCGACATTCTGCTATAAGCCTTATGTGATAATAGGTGCTGTCTTCGAGGTCCTCAAATACGTGTTTGTAAATTGAGTTTGGTGCCTTTATCTTCACCGTTTTGTTGTAACCTGCAACATATCAAAATTCATTATGATACTGTATATGCTGTGGAATCTGTAGGTGCTGTGGTACCGGTAATCTTTCTAGATGCTGTGAAAATAACTCACGCTGCTGTAAAGACTTACAGCACTATTTCGGGTCGCTGTGAAAACTTCCGGGGTCATCTTTCTTGTTGCCATGGAAACCTAAGGGCCCATTTTCCCCGGCTGCTGTGAAACTTACAGGGCAATTTTTAAAGTGGCTGTGGTAACTTATGGGGCAAGTCATCGTAGGATTCTCCAAACCCAGTGAAAACCACACCACAAAGGCAGCAGGAACTGTCCTAGTCGGAAATGGGCTTTTATGCTTGGCAGTTTGCACAAGCATGGAGGTATTATTGAGAAGGAGCGAGCACGGCCCCAATCCCTGTGACCACAATTCCACGCCCCCATTGTTTGCCTTTGTTCCCGCCTATTGTCCGGTACGCACGCTGAGCTCCTTGAAGGCAATCATCAATTCCGCACAACTCTCAAAGTGCAGCGCTATCTATAATTTATATCGCGTCGACCCAATCATATTCTTGCGTTTTTCTCCACGATGGGAATTAGATAACCGGCTATTTCGACGATAACTCAATTTGATATACTTTCCGCTGTATTTTAGTGAAAAAATCATCGAAAAAGACCAATTTCCAATAAAGATATCTACGTTTTTAAGGTGAACATGATAATGATAATGATAGGGAGATTCTTCGCATTTGAAAAGTTTGAAGAGGATTGCGTTATGATAGTTTAAAAGATGATTAGTTCAGGTAACACTATGTACGGGTGGTCGTTTCAGTGCGAGATGCTGCGAGGTGCTGTTTTTGACGGTAGTATGTAAACGTTGAAACGTTTCAAAAGAAACGGGCCAAATGAAACGACCCAAAATAATGCTAAATCTGAAGTTACATGGCAGAAACGGTGTAATTTTGTTATTTCTAATTCATTTTTGGCATAATAGCATTAAAATCTCTCAAAACACACGTCTCCCGTTCAAAACACACGTGTTGTTATTGTTTACATGACACCATGCTTCCCATTCATTCAATGTTCAAGGTCTCCGATCCAAATATGGAAGTCGTCGCTTCAGAAATTCTCTATGCGATTATTAATACCTTTTATCATATACTTTCTCTATATGTCACTCGCCATGGTTATTTTCTGTGAGGAATTTGTGGAAGGCCTCAAAACGTCTTCAAAATATATCGTTTTTGATATTAGGCAAAGTTTGTAACACAATGTGCATGCGAGTTGTGAATAGATAATAAGCCATGAACATTCCAACCAATTAGCGTACTCCGATCATTCCATTATGAGGGGTGTGAGGTTGGGGAGAGGAAATGTGGCATCATTCCCCGCAGTGCAGCCTAAATCTGGCTAAGAAATCGCAGAAAAAGCTAAAATGATGATAAAAATCATGAAGGCATCGGGTAATCTACATTCCTCCATTCATACAATGTAAAATAATATAGGTTTTTGGTATTTTTGTTATGATTTTTCGTATTTTAAAAAAGAAACTTCAACCAGTCGGGTCTCCAATTCATGGAATTTCCTTGTGGAACCGACTGAAATCTCAATCAGTCGTATCTCCAGTTACGAAAATTCTTGGGGAGCCGACGAGATTTAGGCCTAGGCCTACCCGACGGAAGTTCTCAGTCAACAAACTCTAATGATTCCCCCAAATGAACGCATAGGTCCCAGCAGCCTAGTGGTTGGCGTGCGTGGCTATCAAACTGGAGACCACGGGTTCGAATCCCGTCACGACAGCTGCTTTTTCTATCAATTTTTTGTGGTTTTATTTTTTCTTGTCGATTTGTTATCAATATCGACCCCGCGTGACTGTCAGAAAATGGTGAACAAAACCTTGCATTCTTGAGCCGAAATGATGAAAAAAATTTAGGCCCCTAGACCTCTGAAAAAATATTTTTTCATCAGACAGCAGCTGTCAACATTAACTGGGTACTGACGGATTCCATGCATAACGCTGGCTATTGAACCATCTTTATTTGAAGATGGGGATTTAGCACAGTGGTGTGCGCGCTTTCCCTCAGTGCTGGCGGTGTTGCCTTATGTGGAGGCGTGGGTTCGAATCCCGGTACTGTCAACATTAACTGTGAAAGGAGAATATGGGGACAATGGACCCCGTCAAGAAAAAAATTAAACTGACCATTCCGATTATCATTTTAGGCCTTTGCAGTGCGCACTGTTGAAGTTACGGTGCAGAAAATTACATCACGGTCACTGTACGAAGAAAAAACTCATTCTGCACGCATATACGACCGTCGGGGCCGCAAGAAATGCTCTGTAGGCTACTGCATGGGGAAACGACGGTCGGGTCTCGTAGCTCAGATAATTTGGGCTTGCAGCCACGACGGGTCGGGGCTCGAAGATATTAAACTAGGCTTGCAGATACGACCGTCGGGGCCACAAGAAAAGCTCTGTACTGGGGACATGACGGTCGGGTCTGCAAGACGGCATATTTACTTGCGGAAACGACCGTCGTTTCTGCAAGACGAAATTCATTACCTGCGGGGCCGACCGTCGGGTAAATATGCCCAGCCATTAAAAAATAATGACTGTAACATTTTTTCATGAAATTTTGGATTTTGAGTTGAACACTGAAACAGTAAACAGTTTAAATCTTGAATCAAGAACAATGTCAGAGAGAGCTGCCCGCTCTATCACTTGACTACCGAGTCCGACTGGGAATCGAACCTGGAACCTCAGAGGTGACAGGCACCGCAGTCTCCATTGCACCACTCTGACATTTTTGTCGCTTACCTCCATTCACTTCATACAGACACGTAAGAAATGGTTTAGACATTCCCGGGCTCGTTCCAGATTTCTCAGGAGCGACTGCAAAGCGATAATTCCGTAAGTGTGGCAGGCTTTCTTCGATCACGATTTCGGCAGTGGTAAAGGTTCCATGCAACATCCACCAGTTCACTTTGTTCTGTAAGAAAAAATGACCAGTTGACACGACACCTTGTCTTATGAGTTGCTTCGGAAGATATCCCCAAAAATTTGGGGCACGTTTTTGGAACCTTTGGAACAAGTCCAGAGCTGACCCTTCAGGTATTCTCCCCAAAGGGGACCCTAGCTGACTTCCTCAATAGGTGTCACTAGTGGTTAAAACTATTGAAATGAAACTGACATCCCAGTCCTGATCACTTTCCCACACAAAAGGCGTCCATTGTATAGGCCCTGGTTTCGGTGTGCTGCCATCTGTCGTAGCTAGGATCACTTCTTTACTTGTATCCATAATATTTAGGGGGGGGGGGGGGGAGTTCGGCAGGACAGGCAATAGCAGGCAAAGGAACCCACTAACCTCAATAATACCATATAAGACAAAATTGTTAGGCTTTTCTTCAGAACCATAAGACCATTCGAAAAGCACAACAGCTTTATCGTCCGTATCTGCTGCGTACTGGATCTCGCCAACCAGATTCTCCGTGATTGCAGCACCTAAAAGAAGATGGTCAGCATCATAGAAACCGTGAATCTGAATGGAGGATTTGTCTCAATTTGGGTACATTTTGGGGTGTCAGTTTTGGGCGCATTGTCAGTTTGACATGTGCAGGCCGCATATCAACAAACTTGCGGTCAGATGTGCCATAGCAAGAAAAAGATTGTGATCCAATCTCAGAGAACCAGGCACAAATTTCCCTGGGGGGAAATGGTATGATTACATAAACTAGATATAACGCAATTGAGGCGATTGCAAGTACATGCACCCGCTCTGGTGCATACCCTGTGTTCAGATCGATGTTGATTGCGTAGGTACCGGTATATACTGGTAGGTATATGTACATGTGTAACTCTGTTAGTTTACAGTTCAGAATGGAAAATCAATGATGTCTTCCTGGCGGCCATATTGAATATCGGGTCAGACGGAAACCCACTAAGAACATATGCCCCCATCTCAACTTCGTTGAGCGGGGGCATAATGATTACACCACAAAGGCTGAAATCAATCCTATTTTTCAGCAATGAATGAGTTGATGACCAAACAAGGCAGGTGAGAGCCTTAATATCACTCTGAGTCAATGAGTGAAATAAACTGCACATGTTAAAACTCATGTCTGCGGGACCATCTCACTGACATGCACTTCTAAAGCTGTAGCACACGTACAATGTACACCTCATGTCTGCGGGACCATCTCACTGACATGCACTTCTAAAGCTGTAGCACACGTACACATGTCTGCGAGACCATCTCACTGACATGCACTCCTAAAGCTCTAGCACACGTACACCTCATGTCTGGGAGGCCATCTCACTGACATGCACTCCTAAAGCTGTAGCACACGTACACCTCATGTCTGCGAGGCCATCTCACTGACATGTATTCCTAAAGCTGTAGCACATGTAGAAACTCATTTCTGCAAGACCATCTCACTGACACGCACATGGAACTGCCGCATACGTACAAACTCATGTCTGCGAGACTGGATATCGTGTCAGTGAGCAATGTCACAGACTTGGAATTCGCACAGAATAGGTAGCATCCTCACAGACGTGGCTGGTAGAGATGATCTCAATGAGATTGACATACACATATGCATGCTACATATTAAACCGGTGTCATGCAAAGTTTCAGAAATGAAGATCCTCTTACCTGCGTCATATTTTGGTATGTTCATTCTGCTAGTCGCTTTGAGGGGCCCAGCACCATCCGAGGTAGAAGCCGTCAATGTAATAGTGAAAGCACTCGTCAGGGGCACCTTATTTATTTTGCACTTTCCCAACTTGAATTCAGGGCATTCGGTCGTTTTTATGCGGTCATCGTTAACAGATGCCTGCATACTAGTGATACTCCCGTGGGTAAACTTTTCTGGGATTTCCTGGAACGAACAAGACGTTATTTTGAGGAATTAACGATTCAGAAAAATCTGAAAACATTGAACGTTTCTATTAACCCTTAGTACCAGAACTCCAGTGATTTTTGCCAGTTTTACGAAGTTTTCACAATCTTTCCTAAATCCCAAAACAGCAAGAAATTGTGGTCGGTATTATAACAAGAGGCCCATGGGCCTGGCGCTCAGCTGACATTTTGCCCCGGTTTGATAAGGCATGTCATGGGGACTGCATGCTGTCTTAGGAAAGTTAGTGGGTGATGTCAAATTTCATTCACCAAAATGGTTGGATGGGATTAAGTCTGCTAATTATGACTAGTTGTATACAACTTTGCCAAGAATTAATCACATTTTATTTTGGAAACCATACGGTTTGTATACACGTGTAAGAGAATAATTCGTTTGTGGCGAAGATTTCTGTTCTACAATTTCGACACTCCCCAATTGGGATTCCTGTTGTGTCGGCTGAAGTGAGTTCTTCAAATTCAAGACACTTCCTTGCACCTGTCTTTAGCAACAGCAGCATCGGCGACCTGGGGTACTTCGGCAACCAGGTCGACCTGAAATATAGTGAATAGAGTGGGAAGAGGTTATCAACTTTACATTGCACACGACAGGCCTAAAATCCTTGGTGAATCGAGATACATGTCAGATACTTTATCTAAAAGACCACCCTTGGTTGGGAAGGGGTTAATAGGAAGCTTGCTCCCTTACAATCCTTGGTATCCGCCAAGGCTGCACAGGACAACGAATGGCCTACTTACGCCTACCACATGTTTAATTGTAGATCTAGCCTTTCTGTTGCTGCTGATGCATTGTGAAGTCGTAGGGCCTACATGGGTTTCCCGAAAGTATTTTTGTGCAGTTATGCCTCACGGCCACCCTGGGGATTCCGGAGGCACTATGAATGGCCTCAACAACATTGGGCCGTATTTACAAAGCGCGATTAGGCCAACACGCGTGTAACTTCATAGTTATTCAGGTTAAGGGCCTAGAAAACCATTGTCTTGCTACCTTGTACGCTGCTTGATCGGCAGCGTTTACCCGCAGGATAATCACCCGTGGTTAACTTTTCTTTGTCCAGCTGTAGGAGGACAAAAGAAAAATTTAAACAACCTACAGGCCTTGTTTAGAGTTATTCAACTCTTTTCTTCGAGCCTCATGCACGTAAACGCAGGATGGTTAACCGCGTGTGGTTATCCTGTGGGTAAATACTGCCGATCAAGGAGCGTACAAGGTAGTAACACAATGGTTTTCTAGGCCCTTAACAGGAATAACTATAAATTTACACGCGTGTTGGCCTAATCGCGCTTCGTAAATACGGCCCATTGATCTTTTATAGACTGATGAAACAGTAATTCATTACCATCACCTATTGTGAATCCCCAGGATAATTGACTTTCTTGGCTTAAAGGAGTTAGACGTCGAAGTTGTAAACACTCGCTCACTGGTTCTCTATCCACGGACGCCTGCGGTGCTGCCACCTATTGTCGGTGATATGTACTGACGTGAATATCGTGAGTGAGTTGCATCGGACCGGGAACCAGTCTAACGATCACGGGTGCTGCCACCTGCACGAAGGAATAAAACTAGTTTGCCGACCATATTTGTAAACAAACCAGCTTGTTTACAACTTCGGCGTCTAACTCCTTTAATGAATCACAATAGGTAGCCTACGTGATGATAGGTGGCGCCGCTCCACCAACACGCCCCGCAGGGCGGGTAACATGCTAGTACTTTAATCCCGTTAATAGACCACCCTTGGTTGGGAAATAACGGGGAAATGGGTTAGCATGAGACAATCCTTGGTAATAGACCCCTTGGGTGGGAAGGGGTTAATACCACATGCAGGCCTTCATTCCGTGGTGGGCAATTGATAAAGACCTTATTAGACCGATGGGATTGGGTGGGAAGCAGTTTATCATAGGCCTACTGAGTGTAATTAGGTCTAGGGACTACCGGTAGATTCTTCGTGAATCGACAGGAGTGTACCTACTGACACCTTTAACATGAATTAATCCATGGAGAATAGGGGGCTATAAAATCATCATTGCCATTCTACTTTTGACATGCATTTACATGTAATTCTATTTCTGCAACTCGTATTTTGGAATTATGCCGAGGAATGGAGGCGTCGCCAGACGTGTCTTCGGCGAAATTCGCGGCAGGCCTGGAATTAGAGATTCCCCGTTCTGCACAACAATCTATAAAATAAAAAGTTGCCCAAGTCAACGAAGAAATTGTCACATGAAAATCATACTTGGATGCATTGATTTTGCATCATATGGGGAAAAGTGTGAATTGTGGATATTTTGTCGAAATTTGGCGGAGATTTCATAGTGGTTTTCGAGATTCGAGGGGAAGTTCATGGTCATGCCATTTGGTCCTTCTTCGTTCTCTCGCTACGATAGATGACCACAGGCCTCTGTCGTCATCAGAATCAACCCAGTGACGAGACTTCCGCCTCATTACTTATTCACTGTGAGAGCCGAGGGCAGAGCATGCCATCAACTGTCGAAACTGCCAATGCCAGGGTCATTATTGGTAATCATGGCATGTAATTAGGTACTTAGAATGAAAAGAGAACTTACCTAGCGTCTCATTGTTTAGTTGTGCTGTACTCCTTCGAAGTAGGCGATTGAACTGCTGAATGCAGACTCAAGGCCGTAGCTGTGAATTCCAATGATGATGATGACGTCAGACACTGGCAAATCATACGCTGGCGCAGAAGGCGCGGAAATTCAAATACCGCTGTTTTTTATTTTGTTGAATAGCGCCCCCTGGTGGACAAATTTGACATTAATTTCCCTTTGAACAGATGTAGAAAATATCAACATATCTATCCCATCCCTTTTGTCTACATATTTATCATAGGGGCTGAGATATTGCAATATTTCATTTTACACAAAACGCCCCCTGGTGCGCCTAATGTAGGTCAAATCACGCTCATTTTTTGTTTCCGAGGAGAGTTTACCCAGGGCTACCTTCAGATGAAATTTGGAGTCTCTGGCTATTACGGTTACAAAACGTCGGGCATAGTTTGACAGACGGACTGACAGGCTGACGCCACTGAATATCCATTGACTAGCTCTGCTGACCTTTTTGGTCAGCTGAGCTAAAAATATTCAAATCCTCACCTTGAAGTATATGATCAAGTTTCGGCAATCTCCACCACAAAGATGGCTGTGAAATGAACTTATACGGGTCTCCGGGTTACGACCAGGAACTGAAATAGACACGATAGGGCTGTTTAGACGGGCAATGTTGCTCCCAAGCCATGGCGGCAGTTGTCAAGTAATATTTGATGATAATGGATGACCCCATGCAACACTGCCCCGCCCGACGACTGTTGTCTATAGTACACACTTCAGTAAGTCCCACCTCCACCTAATACTGGATGCACTTACCACTATGTAATGTCATAGCACTTCCATTCTTGAATAGACTCCAGTAAGTTCCATTTCCTGGGCGAACTCGCACCTTAGCAGTGTAGTTCACCCATGGAATAAGCTCCTTGAATACAACGTTTTGTTGCTTTCGTTTCTTGTTCTCGACTGTTTGGATCTGAAGAAGAGATCAAACTGAATTATTCAGAGTCAAGTTCCGAAGAGTCCAAAGGTTGTCTGAATAACTTGCCGCTATGAATCTTAAAGCTGAACTGCATGAACGAAAAGCCCCCATGCGACGAGCAAGAGAAATGCTAACGCCCTGCAAACACCTCAAACGAAGGCTCAGAACATGATACACCCAACGAGACCAGGAGGGCGCCACCTTATTTGTCTTCGGGCAACAGAGCTGTCAACATCTCCAGATACCTCCTACACTACTCAAAGAAAAAAAATCATAGTCATTTAGACGGGATTCGAACCGTCGACCTTCTGATTTGTAATCCACCACTCTATCCACTCGGCCAACGAGCCAGCTGACGAGGACATGATTTGTGTTTGTCATAGACGTAGGCCTTCGACTTGCGTAATAAAACTATGAATAAGAGAAAACACAGGAAGCCTACCAACAAGATCGGTGGCCGAATAGGGAAGACGGTGGAGCAAAGATAACAGGGCGCGGGTTCGATTCCCAGCTGGGTCGAACTTTTTTCTTTCCAAAAAAGTGTTCAGCAGGAGCTCACCAGAGGATGTTGACACCTTGACAGCTCGAACAAAAATAAGGTGGCGCCCTCCTGGCATCGTGGGGTCTATCATGTTCTGAGCCTTCGTTTGAAGAGTTTGCAGGGCGTTAGCATTTCTCTTGCTCGCCGCATGGGGGGTTTTCGTTCATGCAGTTCAGCTTTAAGCAGGGAACTCACCTAGAAAGGTGAGGGCAATATCACAACTAAAGGGCGGCGCACACTGGCGACCTTTCGAGCGATTTTCTAGGCGACCGGCCTTGCGACCACAGCAGCGACTGAACATATTTTTAGTTTTTTTAGTTTTTGTTGAGACTCGTTTGCGACAAACGCTTCCTTAGAAGATCAGTGATGTCGCGGATGACATCACTGATCGACCTCAAAGGTAATTATCGCATGCGACGTAGTAGTCGCATCGGTAGTCGCCCCATTTTAGTCGCCAGTGTGCGGTGCCCTTAATGTGATCACAACTGATCTTCTTGCCAGCCCCCCAGACTAGCGATTTCATTTTTGTGTGCAGTGGTTGGCGATATGCTCAGCTACAAGAGATTCCTCAAAATCCAACCACTTCAACACCAGACCTATATTAAACTCCCTACGCAGTTGTGTACCGCGCCCCCTTCGGTTTACCCGCTCTCCACAACTGCTTAACTTCGTAAAATTTGCCGCGTTTGTTCAACAGATGGCACTGAGAGAGTCGACCAATGAGAGCACCGAGCAACCGGTAACCAAGCTGGCCTGAGACACTTTTTCATTGACCGAGCGGTTCGTAGCCATGGTAGCACAAGAACATCTGTTGCCAATGGGCCAAAGAGTTCTGAAAGCAGCGTGCTGATAGGCTGTAAAACTCGCGCCAGGCCCTGACGCCATCTGTTGACCAAACGCGGCGACTTCCACGAAGTAAAGCAGTTGTGGACAGCGAGTAAACCGAAGGGGGTGTGACTCACAAATCTGCGTAGGGAGTTTAGACCTATTCTAAAACGTATACCGACTCAGGACACAGTCATCCCAAGATGGCTGCCCATGCACCATTTTAATTGAACATCCTACTAGGAATGAATATAAGTGATATGAAACGAATAACTTTCTGCTTACCATGGGTTTTACATCAAACTTTGATTGTAGGGATATGTCATAAAAAAGATCAATAACACCAGCCAAATACTTCGGCCCTCGAAACGTCACATTCAAGGCTCCACTTCCGGCTGGTGTAACGATGACACTTTCGACTGAGTTCGGTACAACTGAAGACATCAATACGATATTTCAGCAAAATTTGAAATGAAATGGTCCATGGACCATGTGCTCACCCATTTGGACATAATAGTGTAATTACAGAGGGGTACATGTCAGTTATGAGCTATCTCGGTCAAGTGATTCCCAAATTGCAGGACTCAATGATTTTTGGGTTATGCCACCTGGCGGCCATATTGGATGTCTGATCGGACCGAAACTTCACATACACATAAAGGTCATCTAGAGGGAGCCACATAGCACACTTGAGCGCTCTGGGTCAAGTCGTTCCCGAGTTATAGCACATTTGATGATTTTCGGGTTATGCCACCTGCCGGCCACATTGGAAATTTAATCAGGCCGAAATTTGACGCTTGTAAAGGTCATCTAGAGGGAGGTATATCAAGTTTGAGCACTCTGGGTCACAAGCCATTCCTGAGTTATAGCACTTGGATGATTTTCAGGTTACGCCACCAGGCGGCCATATTGGATGTCCGATCGGGCCGAAACTCGGTATTTTTGAAGGTACCCCTCTAATACACGTTTATGCAAGATATGAAGACGCTCGGTGAAATAATGAAGAACTGTGGCAGGTTCGTTACTTTTGTAGAACTTTGCCCTCTCTGACCTTGAAAAGTAGGTCAAATCAAAAACCCGTTATATATGTTATGTATCCTAATTAGATACACCACTGGTAAAAATTTGGAGATGATCCAGTCATTAGTTCAGGAGTTATTGCACTTTTTTGGTTTTGGCCACCTGGAGGCCAAGCCAAGAATCGAATCGGACCGAAACTTGGCGTCATAGGTCATCTGACCTAGGGGTATATATATACCAAGTTTCAGATCAATAGCTCTGGCGGTTACGAAATGTGCACTGCTAACGAACGATGAACCAAGCTAATGGGTGAGCTAAAAATGAGAGCTTTTTCACATTCCGTGATCACCGTGGAGAATCGGCAGCCGCCTTTCCGAGTTGCAGCAACCCCCTCCGAGTCTTATCTTACACCTCACCGAGTAAAAATGGCGGATGTCGCTGATGAGACAGTTCACGCCGACAAAACTGGTGGTTTTATAACGCCTACCTCAAAGTAAGTCTTTTATGATCCCGTGGAGGCTATTTTAATTTGTATACTCCATCGTTCGTAGAAAGTTTATCAGGGTTTAAGCTTGTAATTGGGTATACGAAGTGAAATTGTTGGGAAGGTTGCCGATCAGCATAAAATCTACTGGACTGTGCTGTGTCAATCGCTTCATCCTCGGACGAAAATGCCTCTTTTAGTCAACTGTTAGCCTTTTTATCTGGCAGACGCCTTGTTTCTTCCAAGATTAAGACGAAAACTTAATTGTGATCAGTAAGATAACCATTTTTGTATTTGTACTTGACTTAAACAGACATTTTCGTCCAAGGATGAAGTGATTGACACAGTGGAATTTACACAGGTCGACAAGCTTCCCAACAATTTCACTTCGTACACCCGATTGCAAGCAAAAATCCTGATAAACTTGCTACCAAACGATGGAGTATACAAATTAAAATAGCCTCCACGGGATCAAAAACGACTTACTCTGAGGTAGGCGTTATAAAACCACCAGTTTTGTCGGCGTTTCAGCAATATCCGCCATTTTTACTCGGTGAGGTGTAACATGTGACTCGGAGAGGGTTGCTGCACTCGGAAAGGCGGCTGCCGATTCTCCACGGTGGTGATATTGAATGAAAAAGATTTGAAGACAGATTATTCCTATCAACCATCTCAAGGATGTTTCTTCAAATTCATCCAATTTATTTTTCACCAAGACTTATAGAAAACTTCAACAATTTCAACAATAGATACCGTCTACTCAAACCTGGGGGCAGGTGAGTTAACAGAATGTACTTACTGTAATCATAAAAATTGCGCACAAACGTCTTATTCGATGTTCCATACATATTGGATGCGGTGATTCTGATGTTCGTAACCATTCCGCCGAAGTTATGGACAGTGGTTCCTTCATTTTCCCATGTACAAGAGCATTCTGTCCTTATAGGACAGGCCGTCAACTTCCTGAAACAAGAAAAGGACATCGGAGCGATGTCAATGGTTGGTTTCCGATGAGAAGTTTACTACTGTAGAGCTAGTTAACTGTGACCTTGACCTCTGACCTTGAGAAGTATTGCGTAACTACTTTAGAGCTGTTTGACCATGACCTTGACCTCTGACCTCAAGGTCACTGCATAATCTGAAAGCTCATCCTTGATAACCTAGGTGTAGGTGAAGGTTTTAGGCTTCTACCATCACCACATTCTGACTTATGTCAAGTTATCAAATTTGAATATCAAATCTCGCCATGATATCAGCAGATATCATGCGACCGAGCAGGGGCAAACTGAAAATTTCACTTGCAATAACATCCGTGGATGAGCTATGATGTTGTGATATCAGTTTCAAGTCGCTTACTGTGGCAGATCTCCCGATATGTCAAAATATCAAATTTGATATATCAATATCATTATGATGCTGACACTGGAGGATAAATTCGTTGATGCCAGTATCTTGCCAAGGGTCATAAACATAGGGAAGGAACTTGTTACTAGTGCTCTACCTAGCCTTGGAGACAAGTTATTCCAGAAT
>NMRB01004716.1:0-20705 GCA_002633025.1 Notospermus geniculatus
CATGTGATTGGCGATACATACGCCTACAACCTTTGCCGACATTTGGGCATGGATGCGATTTTTTTAACTCTTGGTGGTCTTAGCCCTTAATTGCATTTGTTGATACCTCAAGTGCAGACCCTGCAAAAAAACGCTAACGGACATCGATGCCCCATGGTCATTCTGAAGAGGTCATAATCATGCCTGAAATTTCTGCGATACGTCCGCTGGTTTTTCTGTAAAGCTGTTGCTGCCAAAGTGTGGTATGCTTTTGAATGTGTACACGTCTACCCGCTGCCAAATTTGACTTGAGGTACATTTATTCTCGTGTGGTCTACGCACAATGCCAACATTATAGTGAGGTTTCGCAAATCTGACGAAACACGAAGTACAAAATTCGAAATTGAGCGTCATTTCCTTGACGTCATGTATTTATGGTTGGTACCACAAATATCGCCTTGACGTCATGTATTTCAGGCGATGGTTGATGCCACAAATATCGCCTGCTGCAAGAGCGTCTTTTAGCGTATGACGTTAGACCGACAGAGTTACGGTGTACATTAAACATCGAAATTTATCTTTCGTTTCCACTTCGTAGATACGAAGTGGAAATTTAAAAATTCAAGATGCACCATAACTCTCTCGGTCTTACATGATATGCTAAAAGAATTTGGACATTTGTGATACCAACCATCTCCTGAAATACATAGATCAGGGAAATGAAATTTCGTATTTCGTACTTCGTATATCGTGTAAGACCGAGAGAGTTATGGTGCATCTTGAATTTTTAAATTTCCGCTTCTTATCCACGAAGTGGAAACGAAAGATAAATTTCAAAATTTAATAAACACCGTAACTACATCGGCCTGCCGTCATACGCTTAATCTTGCAGCAGGCGATTTTTGTGGTACCAACAATCTCCTGAAATGCACTAACTCATGGAAATGATGTCCAATTTTGTATTTCGTACTTCGTGTTTCGTCAGATTTGCGAAACCACACTAACTGTGTACCGCGGAAACATGTTGTCACTTGTACCTATCTATTATGTTGGTGTGATTAGATATCAAATATTAGATATCAAAAATATCAAAAATATTTGGTAAGACTACACTCCAAACATTAAAGACGTAGAATCGTTGCGAAGGATTTTAGCTTTAATATAATTTGATCTAAAACAATGGGAACGAATACTACTAAACTAGACAATTCATCACCGAACCAAATAAAACTAAACGACCCTTGTTGCAATGACAATTACACTGTCGTGATAAACGATTTAAATTTGCCCCTAATTGCAATCTTCATCAGCCGGTAAGTCGGAAATTACGACATTACCCGAGTGGCACCTGCCCTACCGGAACCTGTTAATGCATATTGTAATCACTATTTCGATTGCGCATGTTGCTCTTACGGCGTTCCTTTTTTAATGTTTTCCGGAGTTCGTATTTTATAGCACGCCGAAGTCGTTCTCACGGCGCTGTTGTTTTTGTCGAAATGGCTTTCGCTATGAGAAAGACTCATTTTGTTGCAAAATGAGTAAGTGGATGTGTTTTTAGTGTTGAATGTGTTGAATTGGATGGAGACTGTAAAGCAGTGACTGGTAGTCAATTATGTGGAAGAACTACCGAAAAAACGTAGAACCTAGTCCAGCGTAGCTCTGTTGATTATCACCTTGAACCAGAACTAAAACGAGGAAACCAAAAGCCGTGTAAACGGAGAAAAAGACACTGGAAAAGGTGTCCAGCTGATTGGCAGTTAGCCGGGAAGCCTTAGGCAACCTAAAAAAGTCAGGGCGGGAGGATATTTTTACTTTTTATTTTTTATTTTCAATTAAAATATTTGGCATCGATTTTATGACATGGCTTAGGCTTATAGTCACCATAGCCCAAACCTAAGTCATGACAAAGTGTTTTTTCTGTTCCAAAACGCTCCAGACGACGATTAGTGATGTTGTTGAACGCTAGGTGGCGAACGTAGTCAAGTCTATGGGAGCTACAGAGAAGTTTTAGGAAAATAAAAAATAAATAAAAAAATCGAGGACGGGAGCTTTTTGGCAGGCTTGCGGGGATGAAAAACATAAATATTTTTTTTAGTGGGCCTTAGTTGTCAGTATTAAGCAATGGCATCGTCAGACAGGATGGTAACAGAGGATGTTTGCCGGAATAATGTTGGCACTGTACGGCCTGCAGACACGTTCATGAATGGATAGCAGGAGAAAATCGGAATGCCCGAAACCTGCGCTGTCAAAGAGAGTCGCCCGTTCTATGACATTAAAAACTGCTCCGTGTAACGTTTTCCAGTGTGGCCCGTGTGTTGGTGTGACATTACAACAGATTGACGGAATAAGGCGCGACTTGACAATGAGCGACACACAGAGAAACAGTGAGTCTGTTTCCTCGTGTGTTCCAAATAATGGGAATCACACAGAAAAACGGCCACAATACACCGGAAATCTGTGCGCAAAGAGAGTCGTGCTTTCTATCACGTGAAAAATGGAAATCGAACCCAGAACCTCTGCGGTGATAGGCGATTTTGTTTGCACTGCACTACTCTGACGACACAGGACCAGCAGGATCGAACAACCTTAAGTCTGAATACCTTGAATTCAGACCATGATCAAACCTAAATCGAACCCTTAGCTCCAGAAAATTCTTGGACTAAATCCTGTACCACTCCAGCTTTGCACCATGTCATCCATAGTTAAAATAGACAGAATTATACGTATCTTCCTTTATTCAACGATACAAGTTGTAAACACATTAACGTATCGATATTGCACAAAATAAATATTGTAGAATTGAGCGCCAAGGAATGTTCATACTCCAATGTATAATACATGTAGTACCGGTAGTCAAATTGTTGAGAGGAGAGCACCAAGAACCTAGCTTCTACCATCTTGTGGATTAGTCTTTTCACCAGAGAATGTTGGAGAATATTCTAGCCACTAGTACCTTTGACTGAGTCAATAACTGCCGTTTCTCAGTTTAGTTCATCAAATGACTATCTGTTCTCTACATGTAGATTCTTTTTTAGATAGTAGAGTAGCTCTCAAAAAAACTGTTTCTAGATTTCCCGTATCCGTTCACTCAGTCCTTTTCTGCAACTTCTGGGATTTAGTTCCTTAGAAATTCTCTGCAACTCCTGGGATTCAGTTCCTTAGAAATTGTCTGCAACTCCTGCGATTCAGTTCCTTAGAAATTGTCTCCAAATCCTGGGATTCAGTTCCTTAGAAATTGTCTGCAACTGCTGGGATTCAGTTCCTTAGAAATTGTCTGCAACTCCTGGGACTCAGTTCCTTTGAAATTTTTGCAACTCCTGGGATTTATTTCCTTAGTAATTGTCTGCAACTCCTGGGATTTAATTCCTTAGAAACTGTCTGCAATTCCTGGGATTAAGTTCTTTAGAAAGTGTCTGCAACTCCTGGGATTCAGTTCCTTAGAAATTGTCTGGAACTGCTGGGATTCATTTCCTTAGAAATTGTCTGCAACTCCTGGGATTCAGTTCCTTAGAAATTGTCCCCACTCCAGGGTTTCAGCTCCACCTTAGAAATTGTCTCCGGGCAGAATTCGAACTCCGGAGCTGCCGCTTGCTTAGCGGACGTGTTAACCACTCGGTTATCAGGGCTCTCTATAATTCCAGGTGGTACCACAAAAAATTCCCGTAAAATGTCATGATTTTCTTTCCACGGCACAGTTTGCCATCGTCCACACTGAACATTGGACTGCACATCCATTTAGACACACTCGAATCAAGTTCGAAATTTCCAAATTATTCCAAACAGATGATGACGGTAATGGTACGCTCTCACAGTAGACAGTCCACCTCTCCACTAAATCCTCTCTGATTATTCATAGATTCTCATGCTAGCTGATAAGGATGTCCAATACTCTGAGGTGTTGGGAACTGCGTGGATAAAGTAGTCGGCACACTAGTCTGAGGTTTGTAATAGCATGCACCGCAAAATCCTGGATAGTTGCTTCCCATCTGGTAAGGTGTGGTCGAATTGGCCAAGCCAAGTGCTCTGAAAAGAGAAAACCGAGGAAATCTTCGTTAGGCAGAGTCAAAACTACGTCTGACACATATACGACGGGTCAGATGTGGAAGAATTTTCAACAGGATGGGAGCGCTGGTGGTCGAGATAAGAAGAAGAAAGTCTGATATCAACAACGGTAGAGGTTCTCATCCGACTTAACACTTTCACCCCAGTCTATCCTGAAACCTTTCAGTAGAACTCAGATGAGCTGCTCATTCAGGGCTACAATCTGAGCATTTCCGACACAGGTGTACCGACTAAAGCCTCGCTTATGTCGCCCTACGCTGTGATAGAAATAGCGTCAACAAGTTGCAACTGATAACTTATGTCGCCACCGACTAGAAAAATACCGATCGGTCGCAACTACCTGGAACTAGTTTTTCGCCGTCTTTTGAATGCTTATGTCGACACAGATTTCTTTTGATGTTAAGTAAAACGCGCTGAAGTTGAACACGTGCGATTTTCAGGATCGGGATATTTTTAGTTTGCAACTAGTTACTCGCTGACGCCCGAGAGCTTATGTCATCTAGTAGTTGTGACTGATTAGTTCCAACTATGCGCCGATTATCAGTTGCCAACTAGTTCTGACTGTACGTAAGGGCGACATAAGCGAGGCTTTATACACCTGGGTGGAGAGAGGCCAGTGAAGCAAAGAGACTTGCACAAACTCTCAGGCCACAGTGGGATTCGAAACCAGGACCCTCTGACCGTTGGTGGGAGACCCGAACCGCTACGCCACCGTGACTCCCGAAGGAGAAATGCCAAACGGCTCTGCCAACGTCGAGCAGAGAACACCATTTTTGTCAAAAGGATCATCATAACGCAATGAGGATCATCATAACGAAATGAGAATCATATTCATCAAAGACCAAATACTCCGACTTCGGTTCGCAATGAATGGTCCATGGACCATGTGCTCACCTGGGTGAATGAACAGACGAACGACTACATCTAACAAGTGTCAAGTCAAAATGGTCCAGGGAAACACCATACCAGGTTAGAACATTCTTCGTGACATTGTTAATGAAATGTGAGCCAAAGTACTTTTTCAAGATGGACGACTGGCGGCCATATTTGAAGTCCAATCCCGCTAACGGACGACGACGAGACAGACGACGGACGCTGCACCACGACAACAGCTCACCCCGGAGAGCTAAAAAGTGACGCATGAATCAAAACTACTGGACCGAATCGTCGGGAGTTTTGGGTCTGATTTTATTTCTAACAAAATTTCTTATCCGTTCACACCAACGGTTTAGGTAGCCTACTTGGATATTGGAAATAGGTCCCTATGCGGTTTTCCTGCACCACTATGTAGCCTATAGGAAGGGCCACCTACCTCATGTGCTGGTCCATTTGTGCCTTTTCAATCCTTTTGTCCTTCGCTCGACGATTCTGGAACCATATTTTTATTTGCGTTTCAGTAAGATTCAGCATCTCTGCCAACTCGAACCGTCTAGGTCGAGTGATATATTCAGTTCTGTGGTATTCGAGTTCCAACTTCAGCGTTTGTTCACTAGTAAAGGTAGTTCGCTGACGTCGAGGTCTGTTTTCCTTTCTGCGTCGTCGAGGGACTGGAAAAGAGAATACAAATTGCAAGAAAAAGAATACAAATTGTTAGAAACAGAATAACAATTGCTAGAAAATCAATACAAATTGCTAAAACGGAAATACAAATTGCGAGAAAGCGAATACAAATTGCAAGAAAGAGAATGCAAGTTGCAAGAATGAGAATGCAAGTTGCAAGAATGAGAATACAAATTGCAAGAGAGAATACAAACTGCAAGAAGCGAATACAAATTGCAAGAGAGAGAGTACAAATTGCAAGAATGAGAATACAAATTGCAAGAGAGAATACAAATTGCAAGAGAGAATACAAATTGCAAGAGAGAATACAAATTGCAAGAAGCGAATACAAATTGCAAGAGAGTACAAATTGCAAGAAGAGAATAGAAATTGCAAGAATGAGAATACAAATTGCAAGAAAGAGAATACAAATTGCATAAGACCGATTACAATTTGCAAGAGAGAGAATAAAAGTCGCCAATTTTCGTCCGTTTCTCGGAATGTACCCCCCTGCGGCTGGTTACTTTACAATTAAGTCATTTGTTACAGCCCACCAACGCGTTTATTTACACAATCTTCGCCACAGGTTGTAAATCTCGATACATCATCAGGTAAGACGCAGGTTCGATTCAGAATGGTATGGTAATGGAGTCTTTGGGCTTTAAAATGGTATTAAATGGTGTAGAGAAACAAGCTGGGTGAAAATGGTATGAATAGTGTTGGTTTGCTGTAACAATTACTAAATGGTAATGTATGTGTTTCCCCTTATTGGGCGATATGAATAAAAAAAGTAATAACTTTTACTCCAGTTTTTGAAGTATTTACCGGTGACTATATGAATAAAAGAGGAGTACATGTAATTACTGCAAGTAATTACTTGTAGCGACTACATGTACTAATAAGTATTAGTTATACTCGTGCAGTAGTTACATGTACTCCAAAAACAGTAAATACTGCCGAGGATGAATAATCAGCAGTATTAATTTCAGTACTGTGAACCCAGGATCAGACGAGTAAAAACTAGTAGGGCAGAAGTGATTACTTTGCAGTAAAAGCAACTGTTTATTCATATGCATTCAATACTTGGAGTAAAAACTTGCAACTAGTTACTTTTACTTCTAGTAACTACTAGCTACAATGTAGTAGACACTGATTTTTATTCATACCACCCATTGTTGGGAAACGTTGGCAAATTAGATGGACGCGTTTTTCTGTGTCCCCCTATTGTCAAGTTACAGTTTTATTCCATCAGACAATAGCAGGAGAACACTTATAGATGGGGGACATTCAGAAACGTTACACCGGTGTAACAGAACCAGGGCCCACATTCATAAAACTACTGTACTTAAGTCTAAGTGTGACACTTATCCTTTGTTCAACACAAAAGATAAGTATCACACTTAGACTTAAACATTTTTATGAGTATGGGTCCTGATGCCTCCGTCTTCCCGACGTTGTCACAGGATTAAGGAGGGTCTTGCTCTCTCTACAGTCCAATTCAACGGTGCCGCATAATCCGTATTTGAATTGTTGGGGGACATCTTATATCGGGGAAGGGGCATTAGATTCTGTTACACCGGCATCAATAGATAAACAAGCTAGGGCCATAATTTGTCTTTAATAAACAAGTACGGTCAGATATCGAACATACAGCACAAAAAAGACACATAAAATGATAGTAAACATAAGTCGTCTCCGAAGTTTGCAAATTTTCGACCCCAACCGGGATCTTCCTCAGCCACTTTCTAGTTGAGATCCCAGAAGTGAATGAGCTGGNGAAGTAAGGAAGCCCTGTGCAAACAGGACGTCCCTAAACTTTTCACGCCTCCCTGTTTGCACAGGGCTTCTTTACTTCATATCTACGTTTAATTGGGATCCAGCTCATTCACTTCTGGGATCTCAACTAGAAAGTGCCTGAGGAAGATCCCGGTTGGGGTCGAAAATTTGCAAAATTCGGAGACGACTTATGTTTACTATCAAGTATGGTCAGTAATGTAATAAACAATTTCCGACATACATATAAAAATGAAATAGACAACGAAGGAGTGTACTTACATAAACCGAAACCTGGCGTTAACGAAAATTCCGATAAGCCGCCAAACATCGACTGTGTCGGGTACATGGAAAGATTGTTGGCTTGGCTCCGTAACGGGTCCATGGATAACTGAGTCCTCGGGTGAATACCAAAACTACTCGAGTCCATAAACTTATTACTTGATTGGCTATTATGTGTTGGGGTGATTGTCGTGAATGCAGAGAGACGTCCCTCACTGGAGGTCGTGACGAGGGTTCCCTGTAGGGAGTTCCCTTGAATTGAGGTGGGAACCTGCGGCAGACTGGGCGAAGAGCTTATAGAGTTCGTAAGCAGAGGCGTGGAGGGACTCTGCATCGGTGTCGTGATCGGCGTGATAGAGGTAGAAGCCACTGGCATCGTGGGGAGAGGGTTCGTAATCGAAGTAGGGGTCAAACTCATCGGGTTTCCAGTCCCGAAAACACTTTGGCATATCTCCCTCCCAGAGTCGGGGATCGATGGTTTAACATCCAACATTTTGTCGAAATTCATCCTTAAAATTTTCAGTCAATTAACTATTGTTTTCAAGGCAATTTACAGCATCCCGATGGCTGTTCCACTGGCTTCATGAAGTGTCAAAAGATAACGAAATTTTACTCCTGATGTGAAATATATTGCAACTGTTTCAACGATGTTTCATTCACTTCTGTATTTCAGGTGAAATTAAAACTGAAGACATAAATGAACGGTAAAAACTATAACTGTTTCCAGTGATACATCTTACGTAATATCCACCCTAATATAACGGTTCCCCATGCGAGTACGAATTTCGTTTCTGCAATGAGTCCAATATTCCAGGGATGAATAAGCCGACATATAACATAAAGACACTGTTTCAAAATTGCAAAATACAAATTCTCAGCGCAAAACTGCAATCACGGTCTACTAATTGCACTTGACCTCGAGTTATCACTCATTAGTCGAGCATGTGTTCTCCACCAACTGTCGTAACGATTCATGCCACGTCGGGCAAATTTGGCAGCTTTTATACCCCTGTCATACTCTGTGTGAACGGAACCGAGAAACGTCTTTGTGAAACAGCCGCTTTCCTTCATCACTATGCAAGAATAGCCGTAAGATTTATTATCGATTTATTCTCCGCCAATCTCGTGGCTCTAACGAGATGACGGCCATGCGCAGACGGCCCCATTTCCGCCGTTAATCACATCCGCGGTTTTGATTGGTCGGTTGTGTTGTTTATTTCGATTTGCTTGGAGACGGAACGTGCGTCCTTGTGTGGTCGATGACAAGTGCTAATAGGATGTGATGATTGCTTGAGGAGGCTGTTAGCGATGAGGTGAGGTGGGATCAAGCCGCTGGGCGGAGACGGAGACCGTCTTTGAGATAATCTACCAGGTTCCAAGCGATTCTAAAGCTTTGGTGATGCGATGAGTTCTTAATCGTTTAAGATCATTGAAACCGGTCGAATGCTCCCTGCGTATTTAATAGATGGACTTAATAAAATAAAATATTGTACATCAAGAGAGTATTAAATAGATGGAGTTAATAAACTAAAATTGTACATCAAAGAGATTATTAACAAAAAATAAATAGATTTAATAAAATAAAACGGTAGCCTACATCAAAAGAGTATTAAATAGATGGACTTAATAAAATAAAATAGTACATCAAGTGAGTATTAAATAGATGGACTTAATAAAATAAAACAGTACATAAAGAGATTAAATAGACTTAAAAAAATAAAATAGTACCGGTACATCAAGAGAGTATTCACTACATGGACTTAATAAAAACTGAATAGAAATGCAGTTTCGGACAGTTTCTTCTTAGCCCCCTCCCCCCCAAGTTGAAAGACCTCGTCAACCGAGAATTAACTGGGTCTAAGTGTATTTTTTACTTGACCCTCACTTCCTGTGCTTATAAGGGATCAGCACAGGGAATTTGGGTCAAGCTAAAAATGCACTTAGACCCTGTTAATTCTCGGTTGACGACCTGTCAAAGTGTCCCTAAAATGCGGAAAACCTACAAAGGACAAAAACTACATGTATTGTTTCTTGGGTCTTTGCAGTGTAATTCTTTTTTACAAAATTGTCCTTAAAGACCGTTATCTTTGAAGTGCATATCTCCCATAAAAATTGACTTTGAGGTTTTAAACTGGGCTAAGCGTCATGCAAGAAAACACTGGGATTTCCTACAGTTCTTACGATTAATGTTGATGTTGTTGCGTCACACAATTGTGCAAAAAATGAGTTTTCGGGTAAAAAATAACTAGCGCAAAAAATCAATGATTTAATAGCAGGCATTAGTTTCTTGCTTGATATCACTTAGTTATTGAACAATATCCGTCTTAAAGATTACTTCAATGTCCGCAGGCGGCGAGACGGACCAGCTCCAAAACGCCATGGACCGGCAACAAGGACTCTCATTAGCGCCCGAATCATTCTTCATGTGCATCAAAATCATATCATTGTCTAATTAAATTCACCAAGTGTTACTGCTCTGAGAGTCTTCAACTCATTAACGACCAAATCCCGCTATAGGTCACGTGACGCGAGGTGACGTGATTTGCTAATGTCGCGTGCTCGACACGCGTTGCCGTTCAGCGGTCGGTGTTTAACGAGTTAACGCCCGGTTTCGGCAGGTTCTGGGACAATATGGGCCGACCAGGGGGTTTCGTTGGCTAGTATACCCATGGGATGGGTTCCCATGTTGTCTGGGCGGTCGTCGCTTCGGAAAACGACGCTAGTTTAAGTAACATCATCCGGCTCATCTTTTTATTCCACGCTATTCTAACTTAATATTCTGTTTATTAGACTCTAATGAAACAATGTGCAACTCGCTTGACAACCTCTGCGGTCTCCCATCCCCATTCAAATAATTCTTTTCCCCCAATTATTGTTCCAACTAACATCATTCCGCATAGTGGGGCATCAAATAATTGTAACATAATTAACCAGTTGAAGTCTTTGTCTTGTAATTCTAGCGAATTCCAATTATAAATTGTGGTTATTATTACGATTTTCACAATCAGTGTTCTTATTCATAATTTTCAAAACGGTATTTCAGTTGTCAAAAACCTTTTATTCTTTGTTACAACACATACAGGGTGTGGACCTACATGTAAAAAACAAAACACACGGAAAAAGGCATATTTTTTAAAAGTTTACATTTCATGGAAAACCCAAAACCAGTACCGGTGTAATAGAATGTAATGTCCCCCGATATGTAATGTCCCCAACATTGAATTCGTTGTCTTGTGACTCTAGCGAATTCCAATTATAAGTTTTGGTTATTATTCGGATCTTAACAATCAGTGTTCTTATTCATAATTTTCAAAACGGTATTTCAGTGATCAAAAACCTTTTATTCTTTGTTACAACATATACAGGGTGTGGACCTACATGTAAAGAACAAAACCCTCGGGAAAAGGATATTTTTTCCAAAGTACATGTATACATCTCATGGAAAAACCATAATCTGTATGAGAAAGTTGGAGCTACATGTAGGAGGAATATTATTCTTGACTAATTCCTCCAAGGTACAATAGGAGCTACGGACTTTTTTCGTATCTTCATCGCAAGCCTAAAGGTCTTGGATGACCAAGTACCCACTGCCATCAAAACCATAGGCAGGATTCAAAAATGTCCAAATAAGGCTGAAAGGGTAAATGTCGTCCTGGGTGCATACAAAGATTACCCAGGATCTCAATCTTCACTAAAACAATACCCTGGGTGTAGTTTCGGTAGCCGAACATCACCCAGCTTCCGCAATCTATGCCTAGCAACGAGTCCTAATTAGAAATCCCGTGTAATCTCGCGGCCTCGCACCGCGGTACTTGTTGTGTGTAGCTGTTCATGACATTCTTCAGGCGGTCACGTCACCACGGGCGAGACAACCTCGAATCCAGGCGTCATACTACAATGCTGGGTGATGTTCGTCTACCGAGAGTACACCCAGGGTATTGTTTTAGTGAAGATTGAGATCCTGGGTAATCTTTGTATATACCCAGGACGACATTTACCCTTTCAGCCCAAATAAGCAACAAATGTTTAACTGCTGAGTAGTCGCTCACTTGGGGGTGTTTTTGGAGGAAATGGCTGTTTGGAAGGAAATTTCTGTTACCACCATGCATGCGTGTATTTCTACCTGCTTTGGACTGGCTGTTTGGAAGGAAATTTCTGTTACCACCATGCATGCGTGTATTTCTACCTGCTTTGGACTGGTAAAGTACTGTCCGGTTCGCGCGATTCGGCTCAATCTGTCATGTAAACCGAGTTATGAGCAGAGTGAAGCCCCCAACATGCCCAATGTCACCTGTGAAATGGCGACGGATTAGTAATGATGGGGTTAATAAATTAAACAGCCCAGGGAATATTAAGTGAAACAGAGCAACAGATTTTCAGATTTCGTCTTGCCTATAAACGAACTGCCCCTATACCGGCATCGCCAGCTGCGGCGGGGGCGATTTGACCAGCATTATTCAAACCTCATAATAGTTTAAGATCATCTTCAGCACCATGGCCATTCAAAGCAATTCATTCGAATGATTCATTACCAAAACGAAGTGGACACCATTAAACGGATAATTAGTTGAAATTGGTACTTGTAACTTGTCCTGAACGACGAACAAGAATTGCTGCAGGTTAATTGGTATATTGAACAGGTAGTTGAGGATACCTTATGAATATATCAAAAGGTGTTAATTGTCGGTGTGAGCACGTGAGAGAGTGGGCGATGTTTGTGGGATTTGAGATCTCAAGGATTCTCAACAATGTGACGGGTGAAGAGAAGACAGGTAAATCTAAACAGAACAGGTGGGCAGGTCCTCGTTATCAAACTGCGATTGACCCGAGGGATTCGTTCCTACCCAAAGCCAAATGTGTGTACATGTACATGTACGTCTAGCCCACTATCCCGTAGCCTTGTTACCTAAAAAACGAGCAGATACTTATCATTCATCCTGAAGAAATCAGGTCCTCTGACATGTAGCATCGCACCCTAGCTCGCACGCACGAGGCATGCGAGCTTGGGAGCGATGCTAAGAGACCTGGGCCCATTTTCGTACAACTACTTAAATCTAAGTATGACACTTATCCTGTTCAACACAAAAGATAAGTACCGGTATCACACTTTGACTTGCGTACGTTTATGAATATGGACCCTGGGCCCATTTTCGTACAACTACTTAAATCTAAGTGTGACACTTGTTCTTTGTTCAACACAAAAGATACGTATCACACTTTGACTTGAGTATGTTTATGAATAGGGACCCTGATTTCTTCAGAACGCGTATCATCGTTTGAGAAGAACATAATAAAATACTAGTAGTCATCAAAATAGTAATTTATCTTGGCTTTAACTACATCTGTAGTGTCACACGGACGCCTCTATTTCTTACCGATGTAATGTAAGTAACGATGCCTGCATCATCAAACAAAGAATGTTGTGTATATATGAGACATGGCGTGGGAATTATGTTCAATTATCTGGGAAAAATATTAAAACATCGAATAAGTACACAGGTGTTACAGAAGGAAGCAACAAGCCTTAAACAAAATGTCAATTATTGCGACTATGAATACTACCCTTCATGACATTGGTGATACGTGTTTTTTTCTCTCCACGCAATGTTGTCTTACGTCTTTCAGTATCCCAGCGCGACAAGTGTTTTAGGGCCGTAGAAAAATATTCAGTCGTGATATACACCCGCGGAGGTCCCATACATACACCGAAAGAACATAGTATCCGTCGTCCGTCTTGCAGGATCTAAATCCCACAGTATTGTCTTTGGGGTTCCCCATCCGCAAAGTCCCCATGCGGCCTCTTCACAATACACCGAACAATACCTCATAGCATGATATTCGGAAATTGCTTCGCTTCCAAAGAACCCCAGCGCTGAAATCCAGCCCCGCGACGGAGACAGTGAAACCTTAACTGCAATTAGTTGTTAATGAAACCAATCGACCAATCCTAATGGCGTGACGCATTCAGTCCGGGGTTACACTAGTAATTCATTTGCTGCGGGGTAGTTCATATCGTCACCTGTTGTTTCTCAGAGGCACTGTTCTTTATCGTCTGCTTAATTGATCGTTTACTTAACGCTGCATAATTATTCGGGAGTGCGCCAAGAAAGCACACATCAGGGACTCTGAGACATTTCTGAGTCCCTGCGATTTCATCCCTTTCCTCCTGGCGTCACTTATGGTTTTTAAACAGGTGCTCAGATTGGGGTCATTGTGAGGAAAATCTTCATTAAATTGTCGTAACTAGCTTCATTGTGAAGACGGCCAACGGTTCGTATTGTATCCTGGCCCACCGGGGTAGTGTAAACCTGTGCCGCAGGTTGCAGTATCAGGGCTGTCTCCCTCTCACGCCAGACAAGGTGGTCCAGATACGGGCACAGGTCCATCCCTTTCCTCCGGGCACGTTGCACACATCGCGTGCCAATAAGAAGGACCATTCCTAGAACATCGTGCTGGGTCTTGGGTCCCTTTGACAGGGAGTCGATTTTTCAATATGCAAGGTTCCTAGAATCCTGTCACAGTCAAATATCCTTCATCATCTCTTGGATTATCAGCTCAGCGTTATTAGTAAGGTTTCGCAAATCTGACGAACCATCAAGTACGAAATTCGAAATCCAACTTCATTTCCAGGACCTAATATATTTCTGCTGATGGTTGGTACCACAAATGTCCCTGCCGCCAGTGCGTCTTTTAGCATATCATGTAAGACAGAGAGAGTTATAGTGCATCTTGAATTTTTAAATTTACACTTCGTATGTACGAAATTCTCAAATTCGGAGAAAATATTTTCCCATTTTGAGAAATATCGCCTGACAAATCAGACAAAATGTCATGTCATTTTAAGAAAATTTCTCAAAATGGGAAAAAAATTTCTCCCAATTTGAGAAACTGAAAAATTCGCGCAAAATTCCAAAATTTCTCACTTCTTAATTAAGACCGCCCCAACCCAATGGGGCGGTCTTCCTTGTTTTCACTGAGTTTCTCTCGATCTCTCCATCCAATCTGTGCATTCCGCAGGATAACTGACGAAATTCAACATGTTTCGCGGCGAAACTGTCAGGAATGGTTCTTATGCGTATCACAAAGAAGCCTATTGATTCTTGGGGTGATTTGACCACAATAAACAGTAAAATTTCGATAAAATTTGTTGCCTTATAGCAGTGTATAGTGTTCGCATAGCCGGTTCGCACGGCGCTCATCAACATAAAAATCTCATGACGAACTGCATGGCTGCGGTCAGGTAACCGGGTAACTAAACCATAGGAGAACGGGCCACTCTCCAACGTAGAGGCCAGACAACTTCGCCGCACAAGTGCAGCAACCCACAACACGGTATGACATACTTTCCTATGAGGCCAGTGGGATTGGCGGGAGAGTGGCGGAGGCGAGACGTTCCGACTGGTGACTGAGACCTACGGAGCATGCGCATTGGTTGCTCATACATGTGCTACGCAAACCGGACGGTGAGTTGATTTTCCTCCGAAATCTGTCATCAAAATAAACTTGGCCTACATGTACATGATATAGCTACAGTGTTAACCAAGTCATGTTAATTCGTATATGCCTAAATATTCAGCGTGATTTGTGGCACTCAGTGAAGCTAAGCCAAGCTAAGGCGCCTCCCTATGCTTATTTAGGCCTCCCTAGGCCTATCATTTGACTTGCCTACCGGTAGGCTAGGGCCGGCCAGGGCCTCCCTGGCCTAGCTAGGCCTAGCAGGCCCTACCTACCTAGGCCTAGGCCTAGGCCTAAGGACTCACAATAGGCCTAGGGTAGGCCTAGCAGGCTAGGCCTCGCCTATAGGCTATAGGCCTAGGCCCTTCTATGCTACGGTAGCACATTAGGCATGTTAGGCCTATGCCTAAAGTGCTAGCCTGCCCTGGGCATGCTGGGCCTAGCCTGGGTGGGGCATGCTGGGCCTCCCTCGGTCTAGGCTACGTCTACGCTGCTACGGTAGGCCTAGGCCTAAAGATGGCAGCACTGTGTAGTCAGTTCGTGCAATGTCCATCAATCAAATGCCTGGCCTGTGTGACATAGGCCTAGGAGTAGATACAATGGGCCTAGGACCTAGGTCAGGACCAACTATCACTGCCTTGTATACAGTAGCTGCTGTGTGCCGAAAGGGTTAATTGTTGGTGTCTTTCTTTTTCAGTAAGTGTCAAGCAGCTGCTGCAAGACTCGCTAGGCCTAGATTATTTAAAGGGTAAGTTGACACATGTAGGGCCGTATGCACAGGTCGCACTTTCATAAAAGTCTGACTTTTCGCAATGCTTCAAGCATAGAGAAAGTCTAACTTAAGCTATACTTTAGGCTAAAGTGCGGTCCGTGAATACGGCCCGTAAACTAGTAATTCATTTGCTGCGGGGTAGTTCATATCGTCACCTGTTGTTTCTCAGAGGCACTGTTCTTTATCGTCTGCTTAATTGATCGTTTATTTAACGCTGCGTAATTATTCGGGAGTGCGCCAAGAAAGCACACATCAGGGACTCTGAGACATTTCTGAGTCCCTGCGATTTCATCCCTTTCCTTCTGGCGTCACTTATAATTTTTAACAGGTGCTCAGATTGGGGTCATTGTGAGGAAAATCTTCATTAAATTGTCGTAACTAGCTTCATTGTCAAGACGACCAACGGTTCGTATTGTATCCTGGCCCACCGGGGTAGTGTAAACCTGTGCCGCAGGTTGCAGTATCAGGGCTGTCTCCCTCTCACGCCAGACAAGGTGGTCCAGATACGGGCACAGGTCCATCCCTTTCCTCCGGGCACGTTGCACACATCGCGTGCCAGTAAGGGCCATTCCTACCACATCGTGCTGGGTCTTTGGGTCCCTTTGACAGGGAGTCGATTTTTCAATACGGAAGGTTCCTAGAGTCCTGTCACAAGCAGATATCCTTCATCATCTCTTGGATTATCAGCTCAGCATTATTAGTGAGGTTTCGCAAATCTGACGGAACACGAAGTACGAAATACGAAATCCAACTTCATTTCCAGGACCTAATATATTTCTGGAGATGGTTGGTACCACAAATGTCCCTGCCGCCAGTGCGTCTTTTAGCATATCATGTAAGACAGAGTTATAGTGCATCTTGAATTTTTAAATTTACAGTTCGTATCTACGAAATTATCAAATTCGGAGAAAATATTTTCCCATTTTGAGAAATATCGCCTGACAAATCAGACAAAATGTCATGTCATTTTAAGAAAATTTCTAAAAATGGGAAAAAAATTTCTCCCAATTTGAGAAATTGAAAAATTCGCGCAAAATTCCAAAATTTCTCACTTCTTATTTTCCACTTTTATTTCTTACTCCCTTGATCCAAATGCGCGTGAAAACCGCTCCGCTCGCCGTAAACCGTGGCCGAATCCGCTGTTAGTGGAAACAGGCCTTCACAGACATTCCTTTTGGTTTTCAGCTGGTGCCGGTGAAAGATGCCCACCGTAATAATAGATCTTGTGTTTCCAGTACTTCTGCCATACATGTAGGGCCGTATTTTAGAACGTTTCTCAACATTAAGGTCCACCTTAAATCTATTGTTCTCGATGGTTTTACAATAGACATAAGGTCGACCTCAACGTTAAGGGACGTTCTAAAATACGACCCATTGTGTCCTCCGTTGTCGTCCTCGACATACAACCCACTGGTGACAGAGGCCGTGAAAACGTCACCTGCAAGCGGACGAACAAATCAACATCAGCGTAAGACATAATTAGACGGATGTCAATAGGAGGCCATCTTCAGTCACTTGGAATCAAAAGACCATGAACATCCACACGAAACATTAATTAAAGCCATTATCTGGTTAAGATACCAAAAACAATTAAACTTACGCGGAAGAGTCAATTTGTACTGTAACCAGATAGGTTGGAGCTAGTTGCTAAGCCGGTCATTCAATGGCCGCCACCTGACAAGTTCTTGGACCCGGCGTCTTTCGTTTTTGACAATGTCAGGTATTCCAATTTGGTGTTCTTTCTCCGTGCGTTTTTGATCTCACAATCTCCGTAGTGGAGCAGCACCCTTCGGTAATCTTCGGAAATCGTGGAGATCGATGTGTGGATAGTTGCTTCTACAGACCTTTCCAACAAAGATGGTTGTCTACAAGTTCTCCCACATGGCGTCGTGGGGATTCATTGTCCAAGTTTGATATAATCGCATCCTCTCAGACAATTATTTTACATAACCACTTGTGCCCATGGCCTGCTTGACCAGGGGCCAGTTGCACAAACGTTTAAAAATCACTGTTACATGTAGTTTATCTTGGTGTTAACTTATCCCAAAATGTTAGTTTTGTTAGTTAAAAACAAGTTAGGGATTTTAACAGGAAAAGTTAAATTAACAGACTTTTATCTTTTTAACTTTTGTGGAACCGGTCCCAGCTCAGCGTGCCAGCGGCCATTCAGTGGTACTAACTTTCTGACGTCATATGGTGAGAACTGTTTGACCGCCATCTTTTGGAAAGGTCTAAGGCACTAAAGTTTTATAGTCTGGTATCAGCTAGGGATTATCCTCCAACTTCAAACTTTAAATCAAGTCTGTCCAGAAAACTTTTAAAGGAGCACGGTATTGCCACTTTTTCTCGACAGCCGGCGCCACCGCGCCACTCTCCAACCCAAGGGTCTAACTACGTCTCGGCGAATGACCCGATTTACTGCGTACATTTTGTAATGCATTTTTGTAGTTCGTCTTACTGCCGCTAGGTGGCTCCCTCTACGTCGGCAGTCAAATAACGTATTTGAGATCCAATACCGTGCTCCTTTAATAGAACTCAGAGGAGCTTTCCTATCAGCCACCAAATCATCATCATAATTATGACCGGTACCCATCTGTCTACCCGGCGTGAGTGGAGGCAAGGTAGGCAAAGAGACCTGCCCGCAGTCTGACTCCGCCTGGAAGCTGGGACCTCAACACCGCTAGCCAGACACCCGAGCCACTGGACCAACGCTGGTCCACTCCTCGTCCTACATGTATTTGCCCTACTGGATCGCACCTGCTATCATGACGTTTAAAGGGCCTGACACACTGAAGTTGTTCTCAAAACGTCCTGCCCCGTCCTAAAAAATCGTAAAACGGGCTAGAACGTGTAACCCTTGGCCAAATGCTTCGATGTTCTGGAGCACCCTTCCCGTGGACCATGAAGTTCGTAAAAAGACTGTAATAAGTTGCCACTACGTCCACTCCGTTCGCACACAGTTTGAGATCGTTCGGCAAAATTTCAAGAACGTACAGAGAACTAGCTCAGTGTGATTGGGGCATAAGACATCGCCATTAAATATCACATTGGTTTCCAGATACAATCATGATTTTGATAATCAACTCTCTATCATAACTCTGATTATGATAATTTAGCAAATGACCATTATAGCGCCACTCATGATACAAATCAGCATTCATTTATTACCATTCCGCTTCAACAATGACCATTGAGGAGGCACACAATGCAGACAATTCTGTTAGCTACATCCGAGAGCTGCATCCCCGCGCATTGTCTGCACATTGGGCAGGTCTGTGTCGCGTGGGGCCGAAGTCTGGCGGGAGGCCCATGTGTCGACGGTTCGACGGAGAACAGTTTCATATGGACTTTGAAGAGAAGATAGAAACGTAGGCCCCTACACTGTTATAAATAACAGAGGATTTTACAGAAAATTCCTGCAGCAGGGTCCCCAGGACTGGATCTGTAAAATTACAGACGTAAATAAATGTTAACAGAGACTTGACTGGAGGCTGACCAAATTATATTTTCATACTGCTCTCAGAAAGCATCATAATGGAAAGTCCAATTGAGTCCAACCAATACAGGAAAACATAAATCATACCATATGTAAATTTACAGAAAGTTCTGTGGACTCTGCTGCAGGCAATTTCTGTAAAATGACTATGACAATAATTTCTAACAGTGTACACCGTATGCTAGAATCATCATCATCAATGTTACATGGCCACGTGATGCGTATCGGCCAATCAAATTCAAGGATTTTACTTGAAGTACATGTACGATATTATATTGAATGACATTTCAGTGGCGGTAGATTGATGTTTTTTTTTCATCTTCGATAATCGAAGGCCGATCTGCTCTCCACTGCGTTACATCGCACATCACCCTTCGAGAAATAGACAGTCGGCGGCGTATCTTGGCACCATGCCAACTTTACCGGTCGACCAATCATATGACACTTTATATCGGGTCTTCGGCTACAACTCTTTGTACCACGATTCAAATTTTACAACACCGATTCTGATTGGCCTCTTCTTCTCGAGGCGGCAGATACGCCGTGGACCGGTCACTTTCTCGAAGGGTGATGTGCGGTGTAACGTAGTGGTGAGCAGATCGGCCTTCGATGATCGAAGATGGTTTTTTTTGTGCCTCAGACACCTGGAAAACGCACACTTGGCATTCCCATTTCCGAAAATTCTCTGGGAGGGCCCCAGACCCCGCGCCCCCGTTCATGCTGTGACCCTCATAAACCAGACGCCGAGCCCTGCCCTTCCCTCGAACTTGACATTGTACACTGGTGGACAAAAATAGACAGTGGCCAATATGAGGTTTGTTGTAGCCTAAGTTTCTGCCTGTTAAGAATCAGAAGAAAACAAAATATTTAGATTTGAATAAAGTCTAGAACACATTTTTGATCATGTTTTAGGCCTAACTTTCATTTCTGCACTTCCAGTGTGGATTGCTGTTAATTTCAAGTGATTTAAACACATGTCTTGTTATGACGTAACTGGTCAGACATGTTATGTAACACAAGTGTATCATCAAGCATGAGTAATTAAAAGCTCTATTCTTAAGAAAAAACGAGAACAAAAATGAGTAGGCCTACATGTATTTGCTTGTAAATGCCTTTGATGAACAAGGGCGAGAATTGCCTTTGTCATTAACCTCATTGCATAATTGCCACTGATTATGTAATTCACTGAAATTGTAGCAAGGGGAAAGAAGGACCCTTCTCACAATATATAGTTGCGCTTCCACTACAAAAAAAGCCGGTATTTGTCCGCTCTTATTCTGCTTCCATTACAGAATTGCCGGGTTTAATAAGTCCGGTTCTATTAAGTGCGGATCTATTTAGTTCGGA
>NMRB01004717.1:0-10762 GCA_002633025.1 Notospermus geniculatus
GAAAGTTGAATCAACATGTTGACACAAGTTAACTAACAAGAATAGCATGGGTACTCCAAAATCTAAGCTGTAATTAACCCTTTTCCACACCACGTTTCCTCTAATGCCGCATGTACATTTGTAATGTATAATGTACACAAATGTATATGACTGATTGTGCACATTTTTTCTGATGTCTATTAAACATGTTCAAGTCATGTTATGACCCTCAAATGATAACAGGAGCTATGTTAGGCAATTTCAACTTGTTACCACAAACAATACTTGTCCATTTCCAAGATAGGCCGCCCTTTTTAAAGGGCCAAAGGGGTCAAAAATTTGATGTCTTCAAATCATATCAACATAAGTATCAAAATAAAGGTGCCAGTGAGTACAACAACATGGCACGGGTTTTATTCGCCAAAATGTACAGTACAACCCTTGAGGGGGTCAAAAAGGGTCAAAATTCGACATTTGACCCCTTCCCACTAGTTCCACGGGGGTTGCAGGTGGATGAAACTAATTAATTTCGACATTGGTCTCGTAGAGCTCCAAAAAGATACAAATGATGACACCCTTTGGGTAAAAGTTTTTGAGATCCCAAAAAAGGGTCCAAAAAGGGGTTATAATAATTCAGGATCTTGAAAACTGTTTTTGGAGTTCTATGAGAGGAATTTGAAATAAATTGTTTTCATTCACCTGCCATGCCTGCAGCCCCCGTGGAACTAGTGAAAGGGGTCAAATGCCAGATTTTGGCCCTTTTTTGACTCCCTTAAGGGTTGCACTGTACATTTTGGCGAATAAAACCCATGCCATGTTGTTGTACTCACTGAGACCTTTATTTTGATACTAATGTTGATATAATTTGAAGACATCAAATTTTTGACCCCTTTGGCCCTTTAAAAAGGGCGGCCTATCTTGGAAATGGACAAGTATTGTTTGTGGTAACAAGTTGAAATTGCCTAACATAGCTCCTGTTATCATTTGAGGGTCATAACATGACTTGAACATGTTTAATAGACATCAGGAAAAATGTGCACAATCAGTCATATACATTTGTGTATATTATACATTACAAATGTACATGCGGCATTAGAGGAAACATGGTGTGGAAAAGGGTTAATTACAGCTTAGATTTTGGAGTACCCATGCTATTCTTGTTAGTTAACTTGTGTCAACATGTTGATNGCAACTGTACGGCACGTAGTTGGGTTGACGTCCGTTCAAATACTAGTCGGCCAGGTAGATCGCACTAGTGGAACTAGTGGAGAGGAGACTGGCTGGTGAAACCGAGCAGTCTGACGCGCGCGGCGTCAGTGCCGGCTTTTATAGCCTCGAGTGAACCGCCGCACACCAATCGCGGCAGTACGTCAAGTGACGTCATATAGTACCACGCATCATCGCTATAACTAACGGGCCTAATGATTAGGTATTTAGGGCTTAGAAAATGCCTAATTAGATCATTAGTTGGAACAGTTAATTACAACAGTATAATAACAGACACAAAGATGATTACACGCTTGTTGCAGATTTCGCGGGTTAGGCCTTGTCACAAAAAATGTGTAAGTCCGCGCGGCATATGAATGGCGCGGGCCGCAATTCACATCGTAGTCCGAAAAATCGGAAAAGTACAACATTCAAAAACACCATGAGACTCGAAATCTAAGTTGATAATCTGAGAGATATCTACACAAAAGGCATCTAGAGGGTATTTATAATTACTTAGCAGTCGAAATAAAAAGAGACAGATAGTCTAAGATGTAGTAGAGGCGGTGAAAAGAGGGATACGCCCTCAGAATTTGAAGACCGGCGCGAAGCCGCAAAACTCGAACTACACGCTTCACAGTGCATTGTACACGGGAGGCCCGCAAACTTTATGCGGGTAAAGACACGACCGATAATAGTACAAAAACACCATAAAAGTTAATAATACTTAGAATTCACACTCTTCTAAAATCATTCAACCGAAATACTAGTATACACGTTTTAGAGCTAGAGATACTGTGACGGATGCAAAATACGCAAAGTTGCCCTAGTTGCTAATGTAAACAATCTTACCTTTGACATTGCCACGGACATGACGGAAGGAGGTACAGGGATCATGAATTAGGCCTATCACAAAATTCATTGTAGCCTACAGGCCTACGGGTGAATTATAGAGATCAAACATCTCAAGGTACCTAAGTACATGAAACCAGATTATTCTGAAACAAGTCGCTTAAATTTGTTGGCCTAAAACGCTGCAATTAGTAGGCTAGGTTCAATTGGAGTCTAAGGGCGTATTCGAAACCCTGTTCTCGAGTGACCCAGGTGCAGTGTTCGCGTGTTGAGGTTTCGAACAGAGAAGTGCGTGTCGTCAGGTACTCGGGTGTCGTTGCTAAACATGGCGGATATGACGTAATCTGCGGGCTACGTCCCTGTGCAAAATCAGATTTTTGTTGCAGGATAGGCCCTTTTCTGCTCTCGTGACTATATCCACGGGTTATTAACCAGGCCAGGGTTATTATATTCTTTGGTTTACGGGCACAAAGTTTCTGAGCCCAGGTACGGAGGACGGAATAAAAATAAAAAAAAACTTAGGTTAAGTTCACTTTTTTCATTTTCAGCTTTAGAATGACAAGTTAGACAAATCGGAGGAAATAAAAAACCAAATAAATTCTTTATAAATGCCTCTTTTCTGCTTCTTTCCGTCCTTGTTGCTGGGAAATAGTGTTGGTTTTATTTATTTTTAGCTGTCCTGACTGCTAATCCAAGGTCGGCGAGAATAAAAATGACTCCATTTATTCGTTTTTTTCTTAGAAGACCTCATTTGAACTTCGGAGGCAATAAAAGAAACTGATTTTCCCAATTTTATTTTTTTTTCGGAATGGCATTTTGCCACGTCGGCGGGCCCGTAAACCAAAGAATAAAAAAAGTGTGGCCTAACCCACATTACAAATTACATTACCGCCGGCCGGGACGCCTCATATTCAACGAACACACAAAGTTTTATCGAAATTAACGTGCGACTTTTCGTCGTCAATGACATTGGCCGCCATCTTTGTTCTTGGTGTTCTCCGTTTCACCCCCGAAAAAGTGGGAAGTGGAAATTTTGTTCGCGAACGCCGTTCTCGTGTCAGTTCTCGGTGTTCGAAACTCGCACTCGTGTCGATATCAACACGAGTGCAGGGTTTCGAATACGCCCTAAGAATTTGAAATTACCGCCACAGCAAACCAACATGGCCGACTGTGGACAAACTGAGCAATTTCACGGAGACAAATTGATAAAATACTCACCAATAGATTCCTCTCACAACTTCGAACCATAGGACAATCAAAATATAACATCTGAGAGGAAAAACAGTGCGGCCGGTGCGAGTTGTCATCATGGGAAAACACTAAATAAAGGTGAGGGAGGGTGGCAGCGATCAGACCCAGCCAATCCACTGCAAGTGCTGTACATTTCCCTGTACAAAAGGAAGCAGTACACCGGCTAGGTCGTCTCAGTACGCACTTGGGAAACTTTTTCTAGTTCGTTTTACTGTCGCTAGGTGGCTCCCTCTACCCCGGCAGTCAAATAACCCATTAGAGATCCAATACCGTGCTCCTTTAAAGCTGCACAGTATAGACAGATGGGTCATAATCGGCGAACCCTCTAGCATTGGGGATTGGGAAGGGGATTCCCCCAACCTCGATGCAGGATAATGCTATAATATGTGGTTCTATGGTAATCATACATTATGCACGCCTGTAAATGAGGTTGCACTATGATTTCGGCCGAACTGGGAGCGAGTAGCATACTGTGCGGCTATAAACATGATAAAGGAGCATGGTATTGGATCTCTAATGCGTTATTTGAAGGAGCACAGTATTGGATCTCTAATGTGTTATTTGAAGGAGTACAGTAAAAGGAGCACGGTATTGGATCTCTAATGTGTTATTTGACTGCTGACGTAGAGGGAGCCACCTAGCGGCAGAAGACGAACTACAAAAATGCGTGACAAAATGCATGTATAGTAAATCAGATCAATTCGCCGACAACGTAGTTAGTCACTGGATAAAAAATACAAAATGCGGGAGTTTGATGACAGCAACAACAATCTAGAGCTACTATATACAACAGAAATGCTTTTTTTGGATTCCTTTTGGTTTGACCTTGACCTTTAACAATGACCTTGACCTCTGACACGAGTCTCATTAGCATAATTGGATAGAGCAGACCTGAAAACATATAAATTAACGTTTTGTTTTTATTTCAAGTCCCATGCGTTCGGGAGATAGATCAAATTGAATTCCCCCTGAGAATTCCTGAAATTGTCGCCATGGCAACCACAGGCGCCATTTAAAAAAATGCTACCATAGCAAAGAAGTTCTACCCTCGCGAAATTCAATTAATAATTTGAAGAGTTTTGCCGGGCCTCTCTTTGTCCCACGGAAACCCCTTCAGCGCCAGGACTATGGGTTGGAGAGTGGCATGGTGGTGCTGGCTGTCGAGAAAAAGTGGCAATAATAGTGAGCTTTCGCACCCTCACGTTTAGCTGATCGACTACATTTAGTTAAACGTAACCGTAACCGGTGAAACGGATAAGATTTAGCGGTTTCGCAGAGAGACACGGCTATAGCCCAAGCCTAAGAACAATCCGTAAAGATCGGCGTTTAGGCTTCCTTTACATTGAAGTATACGGTATATGAAAACGCCGGTCAACAATAGCTTCACGGTCGTGAATCCTCGGGAAGTCTTTGTTAATCGGTGTTTTCGTATACCGAATACTTCTATGTAACGGAAGCCTAACGGATAAGACGAGGTAATCTTTTGACTGTGCTCGAGTCATACGAGTTGACCGAGAGGCCTACTGCGCTTGTATTGTGTGATACGATTAGAACATGATCATAGGGATTTTTCACAATCAGCGCCACTCTATTCATAGGGTATGCTGATCCTTTGTGTTCCAAGACTTTGACAACAGAGAATGCTCACAGTGAAAAAAGCCTATGAACCGGGTTATTTTACAAACCGTACTCGCCTCACGCGTACCGTGCTTGTTACCCGTGAACTGTGGCCGGCTAGTGTATAGGCCTTCATTTAGCGTCTGTGCACACGTCACAACTACTCACAAGATGATGACGTAAAAATGAATATTCAGCAAACCGTTCAATTGCGAAACACCCATACTGATCGCACGGCAGTCAATGGAAACTGCCCTTTTTACACGGATTTGATTCACAACTCAAAAGCTTAATAAAAGATGATCCAAACAAAACATACAAAATGTTACACCTGGTATGCATGAGGAATCCTTCTAAATTTGACAACAAAGAATAGCGATCACCGTTGGAATGGGGGTTTTGATATAAATATGTTGCTTTTGCAAACCGTTTTTCTCTGACGTATAGTGAACTCGCTACGGATAACATTTTCTCTATCCGTTTGTGTACACGTCACTAGACCACAAAATTTGATGACCTAAATGTAGTCGGTTGCCTAAACGTGCGGGTGCGAAAGCTCTCTATCTTGGTCCTTTATTACACATAGTTGGGAGGAATGCCCTCTCATTGACACTGAATTGGTTGTTTTATTAAAGGTTCCAACCGGCACCTATACATCCATGCATTAACTGTGAAGAACCTTCAATATTTACATAATTTTCGATGTCACTTTTGTTAGAGAGAATCGGGAAAAGAGTATACATGTACATGGTGCTGAAGTGTGACTGTCAATGAGAGACAAGAAAATCATATTATGTGTGGCAGTCTAAGAAAACCCGTCGGATGTCCCTGAGTGATTAACAAGGGTTGTCAGATTGCCTGTGCCTGTGCACTGATCTGCTGCTGTTAGCATTTCAGCTATTGAAATGTGCGGGTTCACCCTGGCCATGAACACTTTCCTGAAATGCGACATCCGACGTGTTTGCTGGACCACCTGATATGTAATAAATTGTGGTAGCTGTGGAAAAATCCAAGTACCCGGTACCGGTACCGTACAGATTCTTCATGTCAAACATCCCTCCTGGGACCTACATGTCCTTGTACTCTATCATTCCAAAGGAATGCAGCACCTGACGGGGCAGCATCATATGACATCCCGCACGTCATTTCTGAATGCCATGATGCGACTCGAAAAAAAATCCAGTTGTTTCAGCGTTCATGACGTCATGAAACAATTTGGTTTTTTTCGTCTCACCTGACGACATCACGAAATGACATGCGGGATGTCATGACGCTACCCCGTGAGGTGCTGCACTCTTTTGGAGTGATATCGTCTATTTAGAGGATGTCAATATCCAGGTGCAGTAAGGGCGCCCCCTTGTTTGTACGTATTTATACAATACAAATGTATGTCTGAAATTAACCGTAACTTCGTTCTAAATTTGGAAGACTGTTGAAGAAGAGGGGCGCGCGCAGTGTCTCTTCCTTGAAAATTTATTCAAGTTGTGATGCTGTTATTTTCTTTCGGTGGCAGGTCTCAGGTAATCAAGTCGAAATGAATTATTTAGGAGATGTTCTTGCATGCGTAAAAAAAAGAAACTTTGTCATGTGTGGTACCGGGTACCGTACCAAAGCAGTTCTATGCGTTGAGAAAATGCAATAAATTTCAAATCGATTACATTATGGTACCGGTTCACTTTGTCACTGGTGCACCCTGTGTCTTTATACCTATTACACAGCCAATGTTCTAGTCAAAATATAGGGGCATAGCTCGCTTTTATGGCCTGGGGGGGGGGACAAAATTGAGTCTGGAGGGTTTCAGCCAGAGGGGGTCTGAGGGTCCTTCCCCATAAAAAACTGAAATTTTACGTGCTCTCAGTAGATGCATTTTCCCCACATCTGACACCACAGTAACTTGGCTAAGTGGGGAATATGGCCTTTTAAGGGGTGGCATAGCTAGGGGGCAGGGGACAATTGTCCTCCTGCCCCCCCCCTCACTAGCTATGCCTCTGGAATATAATGTCTATATCAGCATGATCAGGGAAGTTTTGTCTTCGATCATTCCAAGGACTGCTGTGACGGTCGTTCTCTTTGGAAAAATCCCATAGATATATTTACCTGAAGGTAAAAATCCCCAATTGGTGAGGTAGGATTAAAAATCTCCCCAAAAAATCATTTTGGGGCAAAAAAGAGAAATATATAGGCCTAATGAAACTTTGCCTTTTGAGGTATTTTCAGTAGGCCTACTGGGGTAGCCTATTAGTAGGCCTACCTTTACCAACTATGGTACCGTAACCAAATTGGAATTTTTTCAGTTTGGACTGGGGAGTTACCTTTGGGGATATTGCACGTGGGGATTTTTACCTACTGGGTAAGTTCCGCTGAAGGGGTTATTGTCGTCCTGGGTACACATAAAGTGTACCCAGGATCGTTGTCGTCAAGTGAAATTGTACCCTGGGTCCACTTTCTTGTTACAAACTGTACCCAGGTTCTGATTCAGAGACCTAGGGACGAGCTCATTCTCAAGATTTCGTGGGATACGTTAATTAGCGCATGTTGGTTCTAGGATCCTGTTGCTATGACCTTGGAGGAATTATACTGACAGGAGGAACAGCGAGCTAATTGCCCCTCTATAATCCCTTTTTCACACCTCCCCAAACAATGGAACACAAAGGTCCGCAGTGTTTGCCCAGCAAGCTATCACACATGATCAAACAAACATCATGGCCATGCACAAATGGCACGTTCACATGTAGGCCCCCGGGTGTAGGCCCACATGGAAATGACAGGTTTTCTTGTCTAGCTGGCGAGTTGATTATCTTTCTCTGTAACTGAGGTTGAAAACTGTCCAGCTGGTCAAAAATAAAATTATTTCAACTTCTCTTCTTTAGCTTTTTGCACGGCGCAATTTGCCGGCACAATATCACATGTATCAAGTGACTTCACCGAGAACAACCTCGCCCCGAGGTCTCTAAATCAGAACCTGGGTACAGTAACAAGAAAGTGGACCCAGGGTACAATTTCACTTGACGACATCGAACCTGGGTACACTTTTTTTGTACCCAGGACGACAATAACCCCTTCAGCGTAAGTTCCTGTGCCTACTAGCAATGTTAGGTTTGATTCCAGCTTGTGCCAGTGGTTTTTGTACCGGTACACGTAGTCAATCACTAGGCTGTCGGTCCCCACCCAAAATTAAATAGCAAGACAACAGTTGTACCGGTACCGGTAGTAGAAAACCAATCCTCAGGAAAAATGTCCGAAAGTAGATGTGCTGAGAGGTGACTGGCCAATCCTCCCGGGGGGTCACTCCCCATAAAGTGTGTTGCACATCAGCGTACCAANGTACATAAGATCAAGGAAAGTATGATATTATGTTGCTGCTACGCATGCGCAGTACGTATTAAGTAGTGCTCCTAACGCGGATGAATGTCTATTCAAGATGGCGGTATTGTTCATACAGTAGAGATACTTTTCGTCTCGTCAGAAGTGAAACATCGAAAAAGTATCTCACAACGTAGAATGGATCGCCCAATGAGAATTAATTGCTGTACACCTGATTATCACTTTCTGCCATGAATCAAAATTCTTTACCCATCAAGTGCACTTCAGTTGTGTTGGGTTTACAGCATTTAATTCAGTTTTGGCAATGGTATGGAATTGGAACGGGACCCTTTCTGACCCTGTACGGTTGGCCACCGTGATTACTGTGCAGGTGAAGAATCTCAATGTGCCTAAAGCCATGTTCTTATGGCATTTGTAAAGGATGTTTCAAAATAACTCTATCTTTCCTGTTTTTTTGCATGAGACACCCTGTACAGGGTGAATCAAAAAAACGCAACAGTTGGTATTTTCCCCAATACCGTATCTATAAATGTAGGAAGAATATGACAAATAAACATAGGTTATATTAATCCTGTGGATCTTATCTTCAGATTGGTACCATTGGCGCCTGAATAGAGTTCCGCATGGCTGATTAGGCACTGTTTAAACGAAATGGCTTGTAATCCAATTTGTTGCAGGGTTGGGATTTACCTGTAGCGCTGAGAAGAGCAAAGTTTGCCAAAACATTTATTTTCCACCATAATCGGGCCATCAGAACTTGGCGATGACTGCAAACAAGTGGGGAAGCACAAAGTGCCATAAAACATTACCTTTACATCTGTTGTTTTACTTTGCTGAGATCAACATCAAAAATGTTACTTTGTTGATACAGAATCAATTATGTTGTTTTTTATCTGTTTATTCGTCTTTGAGTTCTTTATTGGAAGAGTGACAGCAGTTACGCTACCACCTGGGCTTTGTCTGTGAACATTATGCAATGAATAAGGCACAGAGTGCCAGTAAGAACAGGAATCCTCGCCCAAAAAAAGCAAATGCAGTTTAGGTAATTTTGTTTAAACAGTGCTAGATCAGTCATGCGTAACGGTATTCCAACATGAAAGGTGTCATTTTGAAGCTAAGATCCATACGCATCACATGATCTACATATATTTGCAATATCTGTCCTAGATTTTTAAATATTTAGGAAAATATCAACTGTTGCTTTTTTTGATACGCCCTGTATAACACCAAATTGGGTGCTTTGCATTGTATATTTGAGAGCTTTCGCACCCTCACGTTTAGCCGATCGACTACATTTAGTTAAACGTAACCGTAACCGGTGAAACGGATAAGATTTAGCGGTTTCGCAGAGAGACACGGCTATAGCCCAAGCCTAAGAACTATCCGTAAAGATCGGCGTTTACGGATAAGACGAGGTAATCTTTTGACTGTGCTCGAGTCATACGAGTTGACGGAGAGGCCTACTGCGCTTGTATTGTGTGATACGAGAATGTGTACACGTCACTAGACCGCAAAATTTGATGACCTAAATGTAGTCGGTTGCCTAAACGTGCGGGTGCGAAAGCTCTCTATTGATGCAGGAAGGCCACTACTATCATTTCCTGAGGAAATCCGCCAATTCAGAATGAATATTGACAATTGCAGCCCTTTTTCTCAAATTTCCAGCATCCAAAATGGCCGCCATTTCGAAAAAATGGATTTCCTCAAAATTTCCCCAACATATTTTTTTTCGTTCCTTCAGCAAATGAAACTACATTGTCTTTGGAATATTCTGACGCTGGTTTTATTTGAGTAAATTTTGTTGCACTTTCTTCCGGTTAAGGACCACTGTGCCATACGACGACGTTTATCTATTGTTTGGGTATACCCACACAAACGATGACGTCGTCGTAGGGCCTAATCTGGCGCTTGCGAAACCTCTCTAATTTTGGAGAGACGAATTCTGTTATTATATTTTAATTTGAATGTTTTTCTTTCTAGAAAAGTCCGAATACTGTTCGTCCTAATGATGATATGAAGAAAGTCAGTCAAAAATCGGTCAAGGAGTGTCTTGAAATATGCGCGTCTGAGAAAAGCTATATTTGCCCGTCAGTTGACTACAATGGTCTCAAAGATTGCTTTTTGAACAAATCACCATTTACAAGCGGCAAGTTAGAACGACCACCTCCACAATTCCACGGTTTCGACTTTTATGAAGTCACTTGCAACGGTGAGTAGATTTGCCATGCCCATCATGATATGTTCCGATGTACATACATCAGTTCATGTAGGTCAAAGAATATCCACTTTGAAATGTCAATAGAAGTCGCCTTAACTCTAAGGTACACTTTAAGCTTTTGTATTCTGCCCTGCAAACAATAGCTAAAGGTAAACCTTAGAGTCAACCAAGCTTCTAGAATACAGCCCATTAAGTATACATATTTGGAAAGGTCATTACAAATGTTTTCCAAATACGTATTAATTTAGAGGTCGGTCTGCATATTTTTCTGCCAGGAGCTATACGTCTTCCCGTCTTGGGGGGGGGGGGGGGCAC
>NMRB01004717.1:10955-23376 GCA_002633025.1 Notospermus geniculatus
CTAGGTCAGATGACCCACGGCACCAAGTTTCGGTACCATTCGACTCTCAGTTTGGCCACCAGGTGGCGGAAACCAAAAACACAAAAAGTGCAATAACTCCTGAACTAATGACTAGATCATCTCCAAATTTTTAACACAGGTGTAGCTAATAAGGATACATAACATATATAACGGGTTTTTGATTTGACCTACTTTTCAAGGTCACAGAGGTCAAAGTTCGACAAAATTGACGAACCTGCCACAGTTTGTCATTATTTCACCGAGTGACCTCATATCTTGCATAAACATGCATTGGAGGGGTACCTTTAAAAATACCAAGTTTCGGCCCGATTTGACATCCAGTATGGCCGCCAGGTGGCGTAACCTGAAAATCAAGTAAGTGTGTTACTCAGGAACGGCTTGACGCAGAGTGCTTAAATTTGATATTTACCTCCATCTAGATGACCTTTACATGCATGTCAAATTTCGGCCTGATTTGACTTCAAACATGGCCACCAGGTGGCGTAGCCCAAAAATCATCAAAGTGCTGTAACTCAGGAATGCCTTAACCCAAAGCGCTCCAATGTAATATGTGGCCCCCTGCAGATGACCTTCATGTCCATGTGAAGTTTCGGCCCAATTGGACATCCAATATGGGAGCCAGGTGGCGTAACCCGAAAATAATCAAAAGTCCTACCTGGGAATGACTTGACCCAGATTGCTCATAACTGATATGTACCTCCCTCTGTCATTAGACTATTCGTCCAACCCAGTGAGCACATGGTCCATGGACCATTTTTTAACTTAGCCATTGCACTAACTGCTCGGCTGTTGACAGTTTTGTTCATGGTAGTTGTGCCTGAGCTTCCCCTGGCCCAGCTGACGACTGCAATACCGGTGTAACGTCGATCAGTGTTTCCCGTATTTCTGTGTTTTTCTTGTTGTTTCCCTCCCTCCTTGCAATAACCATTCTTGGCCGCGTCTATTGTTGGGGAACACTGAGCTACGGAAACACTCACCGATGTTACACCTGGAGTATCATTTTTCAATAAATATAGCATTTCAGTCACTTTTTTTTCAGTACCGAGGAGTCTCTTTAGCTTTGAGTTCGACCCACTTACCGGTACCTTCAAAACAAAGCAATATGGCTACATGATTTTTCACTACAGTGAAGCAAGAGCTAAACCGCAGCTACTTTGGAAGGGGAAAGTAAGATCAACGATTGAGTGCAACACAGAATGCACGTCGTGGGGAAACACCAGTAGGACTATACCTAACTGTAAAGTGTTCACCTTTGACACATCATCGTTGGAGTGTTCGATCTACAAGGGATTCTAATTTCTCCAGGATAATAAAGATACATGTAGGAGAAAATTATTAAACGACCGAATATTTCCCAAAACAAATCTTGTGCGCATTTCTTCTGTTATTAGGAACATTCAGGCCACGTTTGAAGACCTGGGCCGACCGCATCGAAACCCAGATAGTGGTACAGATAGCCTATCGGTGCCTTATCGCCATCAGTATCGGTAAATGACGGCACAGAATGTGCGATAGGAAAATAGCGATAGACCACCGATAGCGATGGCCGCATAGAAACTCCGATAGCCTACGCGGCCTGCCGCCGTTGAGACCTCGATAGGCAATTTCGCTAAAGTTGCTCAGACCACCTTTACCGCGCCGATAGAGACAGGACGGAACAAAATGTGGCGGGGGGAAGCAGATAATTTCTTCCTGGAAGATGATCTTGACGACGCAGTTAGGTTTAGTAGGTACAGACGACAACTTATTCGTCACAACGTATTGGAAGATGTCCTAGATCACGAATTTTTTGATAATTTTTTGCATGTCATCGGTTTCCTAAAGCAGTATTCACCCAGTTGCTTGATATTCTAGAACCAGTACTGACGACGTCATACACAAACCTTCATGCTTGGAAATGAATTGACTGAGTACGGCAGTTTCGCGTAAGGGACGCTGCTAATAGGGAGGTTCCGCAACGTATTGCTTGGATCCAGGCCCCTCTGAGAAAAGCAGAAACGACACCTACAGTTGACTGTTTTTATGGTCCAATGTGATCACTGTGCTTTATAGAAACAGAAAATGAATCCCAAGAATTGCAGCTTTTGCATTACGTGATCAAAAACAAAGAAGTTCACGAAACATGAAAAACAGGTACAATTTTCTCAGAGAAGAAGCATGTCCATAACACATTCAGGGAGTGGCAGCAATGTCACAAACCCATAGAACCTGAGTTGGCAAGGGTGTCTTGACCTGCACTTCATATACACCATACATGGTCAGGAAATTTAATGAAGTAAAATCCACAAGTGCCATGGCCGCCCCGTTTTGGAAAATCTGGCAGCATTCATGGAATTCACATGTACTCTATATCTGTTGAAAATTTTGCTATCAGAAGGGGGGGGGGGCGGGGAAGAAAAAACCTAAAACTTCATGGTGAGCACGTTGTTTGATATTCACGCGTTACACGCGCCTAAGTCATAAACACCCTTTCTGAAATCGGCCTATTATGTTTTATCATAAAGGAATCAACCATAAAGGTTCAACTTACAAATTTAGCATTTTATGAATGTGGACAGTATCCCCATGTTTAAACCTCAACAGATTTGCATTCTGACTCTTCCATATGATAGGAGAGACCTTTCCGCACGTTTACTGCAAATTGTGTTGAATTCCGACTAGTTCATCGTATGATACAAACGGACTGAGAAATACACGAACAATGTGAGCGCAGGGTCATCTGTGTAGATTTGAATAGGCTAACGTACATTGCACGTGGAACACTAATTGTGCTGAAAATAGCCCTGTTATCCTCAGAAATGTAATTCAAAGCATCAAGTTGACAGGTTCATGTACCCCTTCACCACAAAAAACGTTGAAGCTCCTGCCTATTACGTAAAGCCAAAATGCAGGCAGTGAGAGACATCTGGTGGCAACGACATGAAGTGTATCCCTTAGTAAGTTCATCGTTCCCTTTAAAAGTACTAAAACTATTGCATTCACGAATATGCTGCGGAAGGTCATTCCAAATTTCGGCGGCTTGATATGCAGAGCTGTTTTTACCATACATGTACTTCATTTTTTCTAAATCTCGGTATCTCCAATAAATTGCTATACAGGTGTGGAAGGAAGAATGTTGCCAGGAAAAACTGTCCCAGGAACAAAAGATCATATTGTTACATTCTAGTATCTGGTGAGTGGTTTCTATAGCCATGCACCGTAATCTGTCATTGGATAACAGACGCGGACACTTTTTACAGGGGGACATTCTTGACTGTTACACCTGAACCCATAGGTGGTATCTTTCTTCTTGATTAGGGAATGTCCGTATTCAGGCCGTACGCCACTTATTATTTTGTAAACCTCAGCAGCCATGAGTCTCACCCGCTGAAGGTGAAGAGAAACTCCCGTATCCTTCTCCAGGAGAGCCTCATCATAGCTGATGGAGAAGTCACGATACACATAACGCAACGTAACGTTACGATGATTTAGTTTTTCCAGCTTTTTCTCATTGATTTTGTTACAGAAATGCCACACGAGTGGACACGAATTGAAAGTTGACATAACAAAAGAGTTGTAAACTGAGATGTGGAAGTCAAAGTTTAGTTTCATATCAAAATCCCCACCCAATATTTTTACACTTTCAATGCATTTTATAATGACATCGTTGATTTTGAACTTAGACAGCTGGTGATCAGCATTTTCCCAAAAAGTATTGCCTGAAATTTCTTAGGGTTTGCTTGCATGCCGGTATCTGCAGACCAATCCACTAGCAACTCCGCCTCACTCTCTAGGGTGCTCTTCTAGTGCTGCGCATCATGAAGCGCATAGGTTAGGGTCTTGTCATCAGCAAAATTTGCCAAACTACACTTTGATATAAAATGAAAAATATCACTTAGGAAGACATTGAACAGAAGAGGCCCTCACCCTCATCTTGGCGCTCATCCAGCTGACTTGGGAACAGGTAGAAGACGGAAAGGTTGTCCTGTTGATGAGCTTGATATTTTAATGTGGTTGACAGAGCCCTGGGGTCGGTTGCACAAAAGTCAAAAATCATTGTTAGTTTATCTTGGTGTTAACTTACTCCAAAACATTAGTTTTGTTAGTTAAAAACAACTTAGGGATTTTAACAGGAAAAGTTAAATAAACTGACTTTTATCATTTTAACTTCTGTGCAACCGACCCCAGAGCAATACACAGATGTTGATTCTTTGGTTCCCATTCCTCTCGTCTCTTTCCTGTCTTGTTTACTTGACTCAATAATGACAATATGTGTTGAACAAGGGAACTTTCAATAAGAATCTTCCCTGCGTCATCCCACTGTTTTCACCTTTCTTAGTATAAAGGCCCGTTTCCACGTGCGCGTTTTACGCTGCGTTATGACGCTTTGGCCATTATTTGGAAGCAGAGCGGCGGGAAATAAAAGATTTAACGCATCAGGCCGAGTTTACATCGGACGTCAAGCGACACGAACACGAAGGCGAACAATGGCTTCACAAAGGATTCATCCCCATGAAACCTTTGTTCGCCTGCGTGTTCGTGTCGCGTGTCATCCGATGTGAACTCGGCCGTACGCAGCGTGCAACGCGCATGTGGAAACGGGAACTAAAGCATGGCGCAAACGGGCCACTACAAATGGACTACTACTACTACGTCGCATGCGATAATTACGTTTGAGGTCGATCAGTGTTGTAATCCGCGACATCACTGATCTTCCAATGAAGCCTTTGTCGCAAGCGAGTCAACAAAAACTATAAAAAAATGGTCCATTGACCATGTGCTCACCGGGTTGGACATAATAGTCTAATGACAGAGGGAGGTACATATCAGTGTTATGAGCAATCTCGGTCAAGTCACTCCCAGGTAGGACTTTGATGATTTTTGGGTTATGCCACCTGGCGCCATATTGGGGAGCGTGGTGGCACAATGGTTAGAGCGTTGGGCTCGTGATCGGAAGGTTGCGGGTTCAATCCCTGGCTGTGCCACTCTGTATACTCTCAACTGGCCTGAAATGTCCATGTGTGCGCTTGATTGTAGCTGCCCTTGGTTTCTACAGAAAGGTTTCTGGATTAGGCTGGGTAATAATGTGAAGTGCCTTGACACTTAAATGTAAAAGGCACTATAAGCCCACACATTATTATTATTATTATTCATTATTGTATGTTCGATCGGGCCGGAACTTCACATGCACATAACGATCATCTTCAGGGGACCACATAGCACATTGGAGTGCTTTGGGTCAAGTCGTTCCTGAGTTACAGCACTTTAATGATTTTCGGGTTATGCCACCTGGCGGCCATATTGGATGTCCGATCGGGCCGAAACTTCACATGATCATAAAGGTCATCTGCAGGGGCCCACATAGCACATTGGAGCGCTTTGGGTTAAGGCGTTCCTGTGTTACAGCACTTTGATGATTTTTGGGTTACGCCACCTGGTGGCCATGTTTGAAGTCAAATCAGGCTGAAATTTGACGTGCATGTAAAGGTCATATAGATGGAGGTAAATGTCAAATTTGAGCCCTCTGCGTCAAGCCGTTCCTGAGTAATAGCACTTACTTGATTTTCAGGTTATGCTACCTGGCGGCCATACTGGATGTCCAATCGGGCCGATGCATGTTTATGCAAAATATGATGTCGCTCGGTGAAATAATGACAAACCGTGTGAGGTTCGTCACTTTTGTCGAACTTTGACCTCTGTGACACCTTGAAAAGTAGGTCAAATCAAAAACCCGTTACAATGTCTTGTATCCTCATTAGATACACCTATGATAAAAATTTGGAGATGATCCAGTCATTAGTTCAGGAGTTATTGCACTTTTTGTGTTTTTGGTTTTGGCCACCTGGTGGCCAAGCCAACAATCGAATCGGACCGAAACTTGGTGTCATGGATCATCTGACCTAGGGCTATGTATGTACTAAGTTTCAGACCAATAGCCCCAGCGGTTACGAAACGTGCCCTGCTAACGGAACACGACGACGACGGACGCTTTACCATCGTAATAGCTCACTCCGGTGAGCTAAAAAAATAAAAATACGTTCAGTCGCTGCGTGCTGTGGTCGCAAGGCCGGTCGCCTAGAAAATCGCTCGAAAAATCGCCCGTGTGCGGCAGGCTTAAGAAAGGTTAAATCCTATCAAATCTTTCCTCATTTTACCATGCCATAAATAAGAACTTTTGCCCTACGGTACACTGCCCCAATTACTGTACAATCGGATTTGTAACATTACATCAGGTATTGGAACGTCCAGCCCACTTCAGTGAGCTGGGGGTGGTTATTCTGTTGAATATGCGTCTTTTATCCAATCACTGTTTACGATTTTGCATAGTGGCATTGACTAGGTCTTGGATAGAAGGGCATGATCTTAATTGCCTAATCGATCATCCCAGGTTGATCACTTTTCAAGAAAGCAATGGTCATTGATGCATTTGATGCATTGATGCACGGCCAATGCTTCCTATGCAGGAATGGTCAGAGTTGATCACCTCTACTCAGTCAACTCAGAATCGGCCTGTCAATGTCGCCGAATAGGTAGATGTCGTCCTGGGTAACCCTAAAGTTTACCCAGGACCAACCTGGGTAACCCTAAATGTTACCCAGGACGGTCCTGGGTAAACTTTAGGGCACTAAAGTTACCCAGTTTGAAATTCGCGCCCTTTTTCACCTGCGGCCGAGGATCTTGAAAACGGCACTTCAGTCATATGTCAGTGCACGAAATCCATCAAATCGGCAAAAAATGGCAGCTGATAACGTCACTCGTGTTGCTGCGGAGGATTTGCAGATGTATTTGAATTCGATCGCATCTTTATAGGGACGGTCAGTTCAGCCAAAAGGGTGAATGTCGTCCTTAGGGGTACCCAGGTCCAACCTGGGTATCCCTAAATGGCACCCAGGTACGTACTGGGTACCCTTTAGGAACCTAAAGGATACCCAGTTTGAAATTCCCGCCTGGTGAGATACCTGGAATCCAGGTTGATGGTACTTTTACCGTTCAGCTCGTCATGCTCACAAGCGTAACACGTGGAGATGACATTATGGCGAACAGAGTGCCAGACTCCCGTCTAAGAGTATCCCGCCGGTATACCGTCCTACAGAGATGGCATTTTTGTGTCCAAAGGCCGCAAAGTTAAAAGCAAAAATGTTGAGGCCGACAATGACGGGAAATTTTAGTCCGAACACTGCCTCCTGTTGCTCATTTGCAGAACTGACGGCCGCAACAAGAGTCAGATGAAGCCTATCGCGGGGGGTCTATTTTGATTGGTCCGTCCATCTCCAGGTCGTGTTTTGAATACATTTAGTGCACGGCAATCGTATCACTTGACAACGCTGCTTTCAGGCATTTTACTTGCTGTTTCAACCAGCTACACTCGCATCTCTCTGTTCACTCTTAGCCAGACAAACATTAAGAAAACCGCAATTTGTTATCAAAATCACGAAAAATATTCCTCTCGAAAAGCCGAATCGGCGAATGCACAGCATCGCCATCTTTACAGTTTGAGGTCACGTAATACGGGAACCACCAATCCGTGATCTGATCATGCTGATGACGTAGAACCAAAATCTGGTTCTTCGGCTACTCATCATCTGACTCTCTATTAGCGTCCAGCAGATTCTAAAAATAGCAATACGAGTCAGACGTTCGGACTAGGGAAATTTAGACCAAAACCAGGAGTTAAGGCAGACCCCACAATGGTTGGCACGGGATGTCTTGGTCTGCTCCGGAAGGGGCAATTGTCAACGCGGGTGCGGCGGTATGGACACTCGCATTCTCTTCAGTCCAGAAGATTCGACAGAACATGCATTTTCCTGCAATTATTGTTTGGTCACTTAAGGACCAAAACATGCCAAAAGACAAACTGACATCAAAATTAAATATTACGTCAAACTTATTTTCAAAAATTTAGCGGATAATCAGTCAAATTTTGAGATGGCAGGGATTGAAGAATGGTGATTTGGCAATCGGCACCACAGCGCACGTACCATATTCGACCTGGATTCCAGGTATCTCACCAGGCGGGAATTTCAAAACCCAGTACGTACCTGGGTGCCATTTAGGGATACCCAGGTTGGACCTGGGTACCCTTTAGGGGTACCCAGGACGACATTCACCCTTTTGGCGTCAGTTCACATCTAAATGTCGAGAAATCAAAAAGAAAATGGTTAAGGTCGTGAAAGGAAAATACGAACTACGGCGAATGACGGTGTAAAACGTGACCCCAAACTGCAGTGGCTAGTTCGGGATGAACTTATATGCACTGGCGCGGGAAATTGCCAGCGGCATTGTGGAGGCATGGGCATCTGTAGGCTATCGCTGGTGAGTAGGTACAATAAATGTACAAGGCGTCCGTTATACATAATAGATAGCCCGGATAGAGAGCTAAGGTACGTTTTGTTGCTCACAAGGTAGGCCTAAAGTTGGGACAACATGCACGACCATGGCGACAGACACCGTGCGATGAGGAATTTTTTCGTGTGTTGCTACATTGAAAACATACCAATTTCAACCTCGACCGCAGGCGAAAAAGTGCGCGAATTTCAAACTGGGTAAACTTTAGTGCCCTAAAGTTTCCCAGGAACGTCCTGGGTAGCTTTTAGGGTTACCCAGGTTGGTCCTGGGTAATTTTAGGGTTACCCAGGACGACATCTACCGATTCGGCATGTCACATTAGGCCTACATGCGTCGGTTCAATTGAAATTTAAAGCGAATGGTCATTTGGTCTACTGTGTTTGTAAACCAACCAGAACGCAGCTTGTGTTACAGACTATTCACTGTAAAAACGAATGGGCTCGAGAGACCCATGATTTTGTCCACTATCTGGACACATGGGTTTTGAAACGTGTTCAATGGAGAATGGGTCCATGGTGCCCAGAATATTTGTTCTTCGAGCCTGAAACGGACAGGTCTATAGGTTCCAGTAACCCATAATAAGAGTTTCATAGGTCACTTTGGCCCATCTACGAATGCTACCGTGGGGTGTTGGCACCCATGAGCAGCAATAGTAGATGGGCCAAAGTGACCTGTGAAACTGGTCATTATGGGTTACTGGAACCTAAGGACCTCCTCGTTTCAGGCTCGAAGAACAAATATTCTGGGTACCATGGACCCATTCTCACCTCAAACCCACGTGTCCAGGTAGTGGACAAAATGGTTTTTACAGTGTTATTGTACAGCCATGTGACCATCATAGTAATGAAGTGGGCTGGTAACTTATAATAAATTACCCGCCCCTTTTCCACACGATTGGCTGTCCAGGCGATCGCTCCTATAATGACCAACAAAGTGGGCGGAATTATTCGTTTGAGACTCCACTATTACATAGGGAAGGCAATAGTCTTGCCGACAGGCATCAACCGTCATGCTTCGCGCGTCCCCGTGTGACAAATTAAGAAATGATGTTTGTTTTGGATCGGCATACATGTAGCTTGGCAAAAATCGATACTCTTGCAACAAAAGTTGCAATATTAAGAATGTTTCAAAAACTTACTCAATTAATTCCCTTCGCACAAAATCTCGTATTCTGCGACGAAGTGCTTCATCAATGCGGCCACCATAAGTATCTCGATCTGGGCAGGCAAGTCTCCTCGGACATGCGCAAGGACGCGACGGTAATTATCCAGGTGAATGTGCCAGGCATTTCTGATGGCGACTTTTTCAGGCTGTGTCATTGGCCGTTTTACTCTTCTCTGAGCCGTTTTGATGAATATGCAGCAAACACATGAATACCATCTACATACGCTGAGAATGGTCATAAAATATGTTACGTAATCTCCCTGGCACCCCTATCGAGCTGATTGAGTAGCATCATGCATGAATTAGATCTTGGCCAAAAGACCAACGGATCTTATTACCATTATGCCGAAGGCGTCGTGTCGAAAATCATTCTCCAACCGTGGGGTAAATTGGCGGTAGGGGCATTCATAGTGTAAAGACTGTAGTATGGAAACATTTCGTTGGAGAATATCGGACTATAAGTCGCCGCATACGTAATTTTCGTCCGTTAGGTCGGTTAGCCGCATAGGCCTACATTCCTTTCACATCCGTACTGCCCTCCAAAAGAAGACTGCAGTAACTACACTTACTGCGGTCTTGCGTTTTATGCCATATCTCCCTTGTTTTAGGTGGCAGCTCTGAATAATTTTCCAAGAAAGGAGAGCAGTATCTACTGATGTTATTACACACCTACATTGTCCACTTCACTGAATAGGAAAGGCTGCAGAAGCTGTACACGGGAAGACTGCAATATGCAGATACTGCAGTCTTCCATTGTAGGGCAGCGTACAGTCCCGATTACAAAATAATATTTTGTTTTATTCAATTCAAGGAGAAGAAGGAGGCTCGATATTCAAGTGTGTATCCACTTGACGACGAAACATACGAAGTAATTTTTCGTCTTCTCTCGGAAGATGTCAAGTGGAGTCAACTGTCATCTCCAGTGGAAATCAGAGCCTACAAAAAGAAACTTTCTGATCGCTATAGAATCATGAAGAAAACAATTCCAATGGCTGGCGAAACAGAGAATCGCACAGTTGAAATCGGGACACATCGGAAGATGTCAAGTGGAGTCAACTGTCATCTCCAGTGGAAATCAGAGCCTACAAAAAGAAACTTTCTGATTGCTATAGAATCATGAAGAAAACAAATCCAATGGCTGGCGAAACAGAGAATCGCACAGTTGAAATCGGGACACATCGGATTCTTCCGAAAGTGTCCGAAGAGAAGTCAATTCCAGAGTCGACATGATGCTACACACGGGACATGTTTTAGAGACTTGTGTAACTACTTGTGTAGTAAGTCAGTTCCATATAGTTGCAATTCGAGAGTTGCAAGGTAACAAACGCAGATCAGGGGTACCGGCTATGCTTCGCGAACTTAACAGACGTGATAGGGACAATGGAGTTACCGCCAATGGGTCTGGACTGGCCTGTGATTAGGTCGGATGATAAAGGACGTTTACGTCTTCCTAACAGAATGCCAGAACGCTGTAAGAAGTATTGACGCTGTCAGAGTGCTGGAATACTCTGAAATCAAGCTTCCGTACTACATCCACTCAAAATGAAGGAATCTTGTGTATGACAGACGGCAGAAACCAAATGAGACAATCACGTTTGCTCACATGGTGAACTTAGATCACTGAGATCCCTTAGCTCTTCATGACCCTTTTTCATCCTTACCATCGGACATTTTCTTGGATTTCTTCTCAGTCAAGGCCAGTTTTCCGTACATTGGGTCGTTGGCCTTGCGGGCCACCTTCTGCACTAAATGCTACTCGTACATGCTACCCCCTTGCTCGGATGGGTAATGTGGAATATTGTACGTGATGGAGCCGAGTCAGCCATGAACTTTCCTGTCAACCGAGCTGAGATCACTGCAGTTACTCTTTCTATAAGGGAATCGAAAGGATGCATATAGAGGACGAAGACAAAGTGCAAAAAAAACAACCATTTTTAACTCACAAACCAACAACAAAAACGCACAGTGACCACGATAGATAATCTTTCCCTTATTTTCATATCTTTTCAATAAATGGACCAAAGCTCAGTGAGGCCATTTCTCATAGATTTCTTTATTTTTTAGCCTTACAATGCTATAATTTCAGGAGTCACGAACTGTGGGAAGACTTTCGTTCTTGACTTACTTGAGACGGTATATCGTGATCATTTTGAGAATGTGGTCCTGTCCTGTCCAACATTTGATTATAATGAAACCTACAAAATAGGAAATGGGTTTTCAAAGGTAGAAATTTTGTAGTATTTAACCCACATTGGTAAAAATAAATCTGAATTTGGTTCTATGGCTTTGCATGCAGATTTTTAAAGGCAAAACACACTCTTCATCATAGATGACTGTACGAATTTGCAGATAGTTAACGGAAGGCAACTGAGCAATGCAACCTGGCTTTTTCGGCAGACACAATAGGATCGCAACACGGGTTCCGATACAAACATATAATTCAATTGTGAAGGATTTTCGGGAAAATCACATTACTAGGGTTACTTTTCAACAAGGATGAAAAGGCGATGAAACAGGCAGTAGAAGAACATACGCAGGCAAAAGAAGATGTAATGAAAAATATTGGGATTTACCCCAAAGGAGTAAAGAAGCCTATTTTTTAAAGAAGCAAAAACATTATTCAATCAAAAAGTTCCTTCAAAATACACTAAAATACCAGCTTGTGCACTAAAGGCAAAAACATAGAAAGGTATGTAGGTGAAATGATTGGTCTGACCACGTTCCACGATTTTTGCGTTCACTAAATGGTAAACGAAAACAACAGGTTTGCATCTGTGTGAATTTGTGGAAAATAATACATTTATGCATTATTAACACTCTGTGCTGAAAATAATGAAAATGGTACAACTGTATATGGAATGTGAACGAAGTTCAATGGAGCACTAAAACTCCCCGAGCGAAGCCCGGCTGG
>NMRB01004720.1:14255-31997 GCA_002633025.1 Notospermus geniculatus
GCTTTTGTTTTTTGTCGTCACCCCCGCCTGCAAGATTCTTGCACATTTTATGATATTACACAACAAAGGAAACCCATTTTGTTTTTTATCAGACGAAAGTCAATTAAATGTTCCTATCAAAATCCGTGGCATATCCTTACACAAAATGGTGACCTCATAATTATTGATCGATATAAAGAGAGGTCTATTAAGATGACCATTTCGATTTTCGTTTGCCACAGAAAACATGATTACAGTCAAGTTTCCAAACCAAATGAGTCGTTATCTTTCCATGATTTACACATATCGAGGGATCCTATTCATGTAACCTGGGATGAAAAAACCCGCCGTGTCTTAGTGTATCACTGCCATTCTCTCATGGAATATAGAATGCTTGATTTCGTAAAGAAATATACTTCACCTGCGGGTACGAAGCATTTTCGACGTCAGTACGAAAAGGTGTACACAATCTTAAAGAAACATTCAGTCGGCGTACAACCTTTGTTAGACCAATCAGGGAACTTGTACCTTTTGTTCGATCAGAAAACTGGTCAGAAAAATTCATTGAATCTTATTAGACGACTTCTGGGTGTCGTCTATGTATGTAAAAGCTGGTCCCAACCTAGTCTGGCATGGAAATCACTCCCTCTCTGCGATCGCGTTAAAGTTTGTGGAGTTGAGAATACTGCCAAGTAGCCTAATGTAGGCTTTCACATTCAACAATTTGTTCTTGATGCTGTATTTGGTTTATCTTCATGATGTACATGTATACAGGAGGACTCAAGCTCATAGGCGTAAGCATCTAGTGGCAATGTAGTCGATATGGTTGAACAAATTCCTTGTATAGGCCTACATTCTTGACTTGTTATACTACAGCCACATGAACTTTTACGCGGCGCATTATGGTTATTGTTTCCACATTTAGATCATCCCAACGGGAACGTTTCCGCTTTTTTTCCAAGCTTACAGATGACTGTCTCAATCGTTCAGCTTCACGACCAATTGGTGTCTCTGACTCGGATTCGGCAAACCACTTTGCAACCTTCTTTGACAAGAAGATTGTCAACCTTCGTAATGAGCTGGACGGCCATGTTTTACCACCCAGCCAGGTTGTTTCGAGTAGGGATGACAAGTCTCAGCTAATTTTGTCATCACATTTTGAACCAACTACCGCTGATGAACTCAAGAAAATCATCAGATCTACTCAAGTGAAAACATGTTCTCTAGATCCGATACCTGGCTCATTACTGAAGGACACCTTACCTGTCATTTTAGCTCAACTTGCAGATCTCGTCAACAAATCCCTAAGAACTGGTGTGTTTCCCGATTCCATGAAACTTGCAACAGTCACCCCACTCTTGAGAAGTACCTGCGCCGATGAGTCTGATCTAAAAACTATAGGCTTGTCTCTAATCTGTCGTACTTCTCCAAGCTGCTCGAACGGGTTGTTGCTGCGCGTCTGCATAGACATCTCCAAGAGGGTATTCGAAAAACCTGGACTGAGAAACACTCGATTGGATTGGATTGGATTGGATTGGACTGTGACTCACTGCTATCCACCACCTGGATTCTGCATCCACGGGTCTTCATGGTCAAAACGTCCCCAGGTCAAAACGTCCTTTGTTTATGCAATAATTCAAATCAGAACATGGGTAGGCCCTGGGCCCAGAGCTATTCGAAAGCTAGTGTTTTGATTTAGGGTTTTTAATAGCCTTTACAAGTATGGATACTCTTTTAGAACAAACTACTGAATTGACTGCAAGGAAACTGAAAATGCTCCAAAACAACCGACTGAATGAGTGTACTGGTGTTAAAAATAAAAGAATGCAGAAAATGAAACCTGTAAATGGTACCAGTACATGTATTTAAAACCTCTCTATTAAAGACAGCTTCACCACTGACTGTGATGGTGTCCTGATTACGGAGGTCAAAATGAATAGAAAGTATCTACCAGTTTGGGACTGAATTTCGGTGTCCTTAATATAGGGGTGTCCTGCTGACAGAGGTGTCGGCTAAGAGGTCCCACTTCAGTTCCCTCTGGAGACACATTTTTCATATGCCTCCAAAGTTCATATCACAGGACCAACACAATCAGACATGAGATCATGCAACATCTTTCCTGAGATATTCACTGCATATTCGATTGCTTCGGACAGAACATGTATACCATTTCACAATTCTTCGGCAAACAGGCCTATATCAGCTGACATCATTTTAATTTCCACAAGGTCATCAGACATGTGGNCACCAATACCAGTAGAAGGCATGACCATATAACTCCTGTTTTAAAACAGCGCTTCATTGGCTCCCGGTGCGTGCGCGAGTGGAATTCAAAATCCTGACATTTGCATTCAAGGCCGTACATGGTACGGGGCCTACCTATCTCGCTGTGACTGCTCGTATGCTTGAGAGGAAATTTGCGGCCAAGAAGTCAGCAGGGGAGGGGGCTTTTACCGTCTGTGCCCCGCGACTTTGGAATGCACTCCCGCCTGCACTGAGGGTCATTGACAGCTATACTAGTTTTAAAGCTCGACTAAAGACCTATGATTTTTAACAAGTACTTATTATTGTAGAGCGCCGATGACGATTCATTTCAAAGGGGCGCTATATAAATTCATTTTATTATTATTATTATTGTTATTGTTATTATTATTGTTGTTATTATTATTGTCGTTGTTATTGTTATTATTATTGTTATTATCGTCGTCGTTCATAGTCAATACACTTATATGGCAATTTGCCATGTTTGTACGTAAAATACGGCTTCTGTGGGGTTGCAGATGATTCCCACCACTATATGCTTCACGCCAAGCAGGCACAGTGCCATTGGCACTATTTTTAGCTTTCAGACATCCTGTGGTACATGTATTCAGCGGTTCTTAAAGGACCACGGTATGTGATCTCTTATTGGTATTTTGACTGCCGACGTAGAGGGAGCCATCTAGCGGCAGCAACACGAACGACAAAAAACACTACAAAATGCACGTTGTACATCGCCGACAACGTAGTTAGTCCCTGGGGTTGGAGAGTGCGATGGTGGGCTGGAGGTCGAGAAAAAGTGACAATACCGTGGTTCTTAATTGGTCACTCCCATTCCGTCACCGCATGCAGAATTTTGTACGCCGTGACGGAGGGAGCGAGCACTAAGAATCCCTGATTACCTAGGATGGCTTTTAGTGCCGTTTATAAATGGGTTCGTGATACTACAGCAGTGACATGTTCAGGGAGGAATCAGTTTGTTATTTAAAAAAAAAACGACTTCAACGCCCCTTGATGTTGAAGCTCTAGCGTCCAATTTATAAGAAATGATAGGGAACAAGCACTTCTGTTTTAATTCTATTTTAGTACACCTTCATGGACATTTTCGACTGCAGAACAACAAAAACTAATATACCAATACGCCACTGACCACTCTATCGCCCCTTTATTGGGGGCATACATTTTTGGGGGCGTGACATGCTTATTGTCATTGGTGGTACTATATTAAGTCGAGGATACACTTACGTAACATTTTACAATATGAGCAATAAGCAAGCATTTGAATGGAATATCCCAAGAAGATTCGGCGAATACTACATAAAATTTGCATCGGGTGAACACAAGGGGTGTATACTGCTAATAAAATGTACCTGTTGGCGCCGCAGTTATGGAAAGCACCTGTTGCTTAACCCAAAACAAATTGACAATCCTCTGGTTGGAGAGGTGACATTCCGCATGGAGTACTGTGTCGACGAACGCGGAAGGGAACCAGTCATGGTCGACTGGCCAAGGATCTATATTCTCTATAAGAACACGAAGAAGGGTAACCGTATTCATGTTCGTTCAATGACTTTTACCGTGTTTGATATCGTTAAACAGGATGTGACCTCTGAACTCAGTGCGTGGTCGATGCATGCTGTCACTAAAATCAAGGTCAAACTTTCGAAGCCCGAGTCAACGTTAATGTTAGTGGTTTCTCAAATCTTTCTGCACTACAATGACCCGTTCGTAGTGATAGCTCAAAGAATGGGAAAATTTGAAATCATATTCTTTAACCATAAACAACGGTACAAACTACGGAGAGGATCATGGATTGCACATCTTCGTAGTTATAGATATTTTCATTATGATGAGGAGTTGCACCTGTTAATAATATCCGCAGGTGGAGGCGGTGGTCAAATTTATGCTCTAAACCTCCCATGCTCAATGACTCTTAACCGACAGATAACAGTATTACGGACGCCAGTTTATTCTTTGAACCTAATGAAAGGCGGTGTTGCAAGGATCATGATTGATAGTTCAGGAGAGCTTGTGACTTTTCAGGTGAAGCGGGGAAGAGATGTAATTATAAGCATGAACTTTTGCGGCAGGAAACCCATGTAGAAACAGATTTTACCGTATAAGTTGGTGATAGACAAGCATGAAGAATAACAAGATGACATTGTAAGTAAGATTTACTGCCATGCGAACAACACAAATGGTTTATTTTCACGCCAGAAATAAATGGAAATAACGTTAGAAAAAGTGATTTCGGTCACATCGCTCGCAGCGCCACGTTGTGACGTTAGTTTGCGGGTTCCCCTATGTCGTACGGTTCCCGGTGTGCAGGTACTTCTACCGATGAACGATACATTGATAGAGATCAAGATACGATACAGATCAGATACATTGATAGAGATCAGGATAAATTGACAGAGATCAGGATACATTGATTGATGGATAACGATGAAGCACATAGAATTTGATTTCATGCCAATAACTCATCCCGTGATTGACCTTGACCTTGACCTTAATATCTGATCATCAAGGTCATTGCATAATCGAAATGGGCATCCTCAATAACCTAAGTATGCATGATATTATGCCTCTACCCTTACCACAGGCAGACGTATTTCAAAGTATCAAGTTTGACCTTGACCTTGACCTTGATATCTGATCATCAAGGTCATTGCGTAATCGAAATTGACATCCTCAATAACCTAAGTATGTATGATATTATGCCTCTACCCTTACCACAGGCAGACGTATTTCAAATTATCAAGTTTGACCTTGACCTTGACCTCTGATGATCGAGGTCATTGCATAATCGAAATGGGCATAATAACCTAAGTATGAGCAAAAATAGATGAGCGTCGCTCGCTTATCTATTTTTGGTATGGGTGATATCATGCCTCTATCTCTACCACAGGCAGAGATATTTCAAATTAGTCTGATATAACAAATTCTCATGATATCTCAATCAACCGGACACGTGAGGTTGATAATTTTGAACACAGTCCAGTCCTTGGATAAGTGAGCATGAACTAAGACTTGTTTCAAGTTGCTCAGTTGACAATATGTCAAGTTATCTCAAAATATCAAAGGGGATGTTTCACTTTGAATTCAAGATTGCGATTTGTGATCTGTGGGAAAACTGAAAGAACTATGATCTTGCAATTTGGAGGGATAATTCTGTGTTTCAGACCAATTTAAATGGTACAACAATCAATAACATTTGAAGTATTTTTTTAAGACAATGGGTGTTTGAAGCCTTGAAGTTTCATATTAGAACCAAAATATTTCGAAAAAAACTTGGATTATAGGTTCGCGAATGAACCATGTGTCACCTACCTGCAAAATAATCCAGTTGTATTCAATGAAATACCAAAGAAAGTCACAAAAGTAGTTTGATATCACTCATTTGGAAGAACATGAACACTCTGAAGACCCTTAGGCCTATTGTTGACTGCCATTGTCAATACTGTCATAACAGTGACATAACAGGACTGGATGACTTTTGTGGCAACTTGGGTTCAACCATTCATCGGAACGGGGTGGTGTTTTTGCATAGGAAGCACTACAAACTGATTCAATGAGGTATCTTTCTAACAAAACATTCTTTTGAATGGTCATCAACCTGCCCTTACTGCTCTGCAAGGAAAGGCAAGTTATGTAACTCTAATTCTCAATGCCTATGGAGTTGTGGTGCTGGCCTGATGTAAGACTGTTCATACAATAGCTGTGACAACAAAGACAGCAATTCTTTGCCATGAATGCTGGAACATTGTAGGCCTACCTTACACCCCAGAAGGATCAATAGACCAGTCCTTTCCAGAAGAACTACTTGGTAAGTTTCTTGCATTTCAAAAACAGAATATCAACATTTCGTGACTTTTTCCTCTTGTTTCTTTTATTTTACCATAAAAATGAGTGCCACCCAAATCCATATTCCAATTATCATGTAAAACAATTAATTATTTCTTTGTATACGAAGAGTTTTAAATCCTTTTGTCTTAAAAAATTACTTCAAATGTTATTGATTGTTTTACCATTTAAATTGGTCTGAAACACAGAATTATCGCTCCAAATTGCAAGATCATAGCTCTTTCAGTTTTCCCACGGATCACAAATCGCAATCTTGAATTCAAAGTGAAACAGCCCCTTTGTGATATCGATACATGTATCACCATGACCCAACATCTCAGATCAAAAGTAATCAGTCCATTCGATTCCTAGGGTATGAAAACCTAAGGGTAGAACTTGTTTCTGTTGCTCTAGGTGTTAAGTGAGCCGAGTTATGGCATCAGATAAAAGCGTGACGGACAAAATATCGAGTCTGATATGTTGATTACATCATGATGGAGGCATCTAATGTTGAAAATGATTAGCTCATTGGATTGTCCAGGTTGACAAACCTAGGGGTAGGATGTGTTACCAGAGCTGTAGCTGTTGAAGGAAATAAGATATGAAGGCGTGACGGACACACACACACACACACACACAGGCCACACACAACGCAACATCATATCCCATGAACACACCCATCCCCATCGGCGGCATCATCATGTCCTTAACCATGTTAACCGTAGGCCAACCATGGAGGACCACGCCCGCTGACTTTCTCAGACTGCAACTGCACCAAGTCACAGCAGCATCAATCATCGCAAAGCCTAGGCCTACATGTGCACAGGCTACCGGGTAGTCCTAATAGGCTTAGTCTACCCCTCCTCATCGTCATGAGATAGGCTATAAGGGGGTCTAGGCCACATTTACGCTTCCTAACAAGCGTATCCTACAATAGCTGGCCTAGGACTAGGACGTAGGTGGGGATTGCCAAGGCCTATGTAGGGCAGGCATAGGCCTTCCCCTGAACCTAGACCTAGGACTGGATTAGGCCTAGTGGGCCTAAGATACATTTTTCACTCTACTAAGTCGGTGAAAGCACATTCTGAATTGAGAACACTGTGGTTTTCAATTTGATTGCAGGTTCTTTTTGAAAAATCTGCCAGAGTGAGACGTGACAAGCTACCACGGATTGAGAAGTATGATCACTGAGGTGACTGTCCCAATGCAATCGCCTGATGATTTCAAGTCGCATTTTCGCCTGACGAGGCATACATTCGAGATGTTTTGGGGAGCTTCAGCTTTGCCCTGAATTAGAGATTTGTTTAGGCAAGGCAGGGACGAGAACCAGTAGGCCTACCTATTGAAAAAGCAAGCATTAATTTTCCAGTGGTATATTGGTAGGCCTACTCAAGATAGGCCTACACACCGATCGATCAGTGATAGACTTGGATTGAGCAAATCAACCACGCATGCCATCGTTAAGAGCGTGTCACATGCTGTTGTTATCAATCTGATTGTTTGTTTGTAAGTTATTTATCAATTACAAAATAAACTCTACAAAGAGAAGTTAATCAAGGCCTAGGCACGGGCATTATCAGGCCCTCACTTACCAACTAAATTACAAACCAAATTACATTATAGTGTGGTTTTAAATTTGATTGCAGGTTCTTTTTGAAAATTCTGCCAGAGTGAGACGTGACAAGGTAATACGGATTGAGAAGTATGAGCACTGAGGTGACTGTCCCAATGCAATCACGTGATGATTTCAAGTCGCATTTTCGCCTGACGAGGCATACATTCGAGATGTTATGGGGTGGTTCAGGTTTGCCCTGAATTAGAAATTTGTGTAGGCAAGGCAGGGACGAGAACCAGTACCTATTGTAAAGTAAGCATTAGTTTTCCAGTGGTATATTGGTACTCAAGATACACACCGATCGATCAGTGATAGACTTGGATTGAGCAAATCAACCACGCATACCATCGTTAAGAGCGTGTCAGATGCTGTTGTTATCAATCTAATTGTTTGTTTGTTTGTAAGTTATTTACTAATTACAAAATAAACTGTACAAAGAGAAGGTAACCATGGTAACGGGGCCTAGGCACGCCATCGTTAAGAGGGTGTCAGATGCTGTTGTTATAATTTGATTGTTTGTTTGTAAGTTACTTATTAATTACCCGGTACAAAATAAACTATACAAAGAGAAGGTAATCAATGCCTAGGCACGGGCATTATCAGGCCCTGACTTACAAACTAAATTACAAAAGGTGTTAAATGGCAACTTAATATTAAATACAAACGGCATCTTAACTTGCACTTGCACTCTGCACCCTGCACATCCAAATCTGTACCTTGAGTATGAATAAACAATCATATATCAATCTGATGCCGAGGGTTATAACGTGGCCTACTGATGACCAACGAATGGAAATATCGAATGGATTTAAGGAAACTGTCACTTTCCAGGAACAAAATATCACGCAAATATCACAATCTATGAACAAACCGACTGACTTCCAATGAAGGCCTGATGGCATTGGAATTTTGTCCAAATTACATCATTTTTTTCAAGGGCTATGAGTAATTTGGGGCTTAACTGAGTGTGGTTATATCTAACTCATTAGGCCTTTGTTAAGGGCCGTATTATAATTGTGATCGAGTAAGTAAAATCACTGGAATTGGCTAAAGTCTTTGCCAGCAGACAGAATTGTCAAACAAGCTTATTTGTGGGAGCTGGAGCAACTTGATAGGGCTGAATCTACCTGTAAAAACATATGGTTACATAATATTAAAAAGTTGGTTTGTGAGCCAACCTCAGCCTGGGATGAGAAGAGAGACTATCAGCCTGAAAGTATTATTAACCATTTCAAAGCAGTATATGATAATTCAATACCAGCACAATTAGAAAACTAGGATATATAAACATATTTTCAATGGAAACAAACTACAATCATACTTAAAAAGTACTGCAAAGAATAAATGTTTTATATCTCTTCTCATCCTTTAGACTGAGTAGCCATAGTGTACGGATTGAAACAGGACGTCATTTTAACCAAAAGCCGGAGGATCGGCTATGTATCTGTAAGAGGGTGGTATTGAAGACGAAGTTCACTTCTTTTTACACTGTCCAATATTCCGAACTACGTAAACAATATTTTAATTATATTAATAGTCTTATCAATTTAGAAAATTAAAATGATCTTACAAGACTAAAAACTATTTTTAATAATGACAAGCCTGGCGGCGTAAATGGTTCACGTGGAAGGAGTTTGAAATAAAGAATGTTCGCACAAAGACAGAAAACTGCCTTCGATACAAGAGCACCAAGTAAGTGCTCAACCTGATAGCCCTACACTATAAAACAGTCCAATGAACAGATGTTGTCATAGCTTGCGCAAAGTGCATTCAATTCAGGCCAACACACCGACTGAAAAAAGTAGGCTAAATCAACCCTCCCTCTCCATCATGATGAAACAAAACAAGCCCAACCCAGTACGATACTCGCGCAAAAAGGGTGAGTGATAATCCACGGCTCGTCGTAATGAAAACGTTCATGCACCATGGCTAAAGATAGAGACTGACCTCAAACCACTTCTAAATATAAATCCACGTGCTTCTCAACCTCGGTGCCACATCGAGATCGAACTAATTACACAAACCATCGTATAGGTATTTGCTCGTCCGCCCGTGAGCCCGAGATTGAATGTGTGCTCATCAGCCTCCGTCCCACTTCAGGACTCCGTCGGTAGCTGGCCTATGTAAACCCCGCATGGATTTTAACCAATCGGATTCATTTCTTAATTATGAAATCGGTAGAAAACCACAAAATGCCCAAAAAACATATTAATCGCAAACTAATCGGTTTTATTATTAGCCCGGACACTACTAGGCATAAAAAGTATAACATATACCAGCTGAATGTTTTGAAAGCCAATAATGATTTAGTGCCGAAAAGTGCGTTGAAAGCTCATTTTGGACCAAATATAATGGTCACTAAAAGGACTATAGGCCCACGTGAACCAATAACATTTTAATAATAAAGAAGACTGGAAGTTCCACTAAAGCTATTATAATATTATCTTGATCACGTGGCTGTATTTATGTTTTTAGTACATGATAACGGTGTGGTCGTTAGTTAGTCTGGTTCCCTGACCTGCTGTATGGTGGCGCTGACTGATGGTGCGATACAGAGGTCAGGCAGGCGCCGCGTCGATACTGAGCTAAAAATACAACATTAGTCATGCACTGACCGTTATATGGGATATCGGGATTCGGTAAACGAGTTGTGTGTGAAAACTGTCAAAATTGTGGGTGTTCTGTATGTTTTCGGTGCACCAGTATCAGCACTGCCTCTGCATCGTCCTGTACAGGTATCTCAAGAGAAATAATTCCGAAGTTGTAGTGTCAAAAGGCTGCACAATCGGCTTCATGTTCGATGTAGCGAAACATCCTGTTACTAAGTGAAGTCACAGCAAAATTGTCAGGATCTTGACAATTTTAGATCACGTGATCAGTATTAACGGTGGCGCCTGCCTGACCTCTGTATCGCACCATCAGTCAGCGCCACCATACAGCAGGTCAGGGAATCAGACTAGTCGTTAGTGTATGATGGGCTGCAGACTGAATTTTCCTCTGATTCCTCTGATTCCTCTAAATCGGCATGGCCATTCTGAGGCGGGCCGAGCACGGCACGGTTCATCCATGCCAAAATTATGCGTAGTGTAAAAAGGGCTATAGGCTGTAAGCGGGTCTAGGCCACTTAGGCTTCCTAACAAGCCTATCCTACAATAGCTGGCCTAGGACTAGGACGTAGCTGGGGATTGCCAAGGCCTATGTGGGGCAGGCCTAGGCCTTCCCCCGGACCTAGACCTAGGACTGGACTAGGCCTATAGTGGGCCTACTATACAATCATGTTTCACTCTACTACGTCGGTGAAAGCACATTACAGTGTGGTTTTAAATTCGATTGCAGGTTCTTTTTGAAAATTCTGCCAGGGTGAGACGTGACAAGGTACCACGGATTGAGAAGTATGAGCACTGAGGTGACTGTCCCAATGCAATCGCCTGATGATTTCAAGTCGCATTTTCGCCTGACGAAGCATACATTCGAGGTGTTTTGGGGGAGCTTCAGCTTTCTCCTGAATTAGAGAGTTGTGTAGGCAAGGCAGGGACGAGAACCAGTAGGCCTACCTATTGAAAAGCAAGCATTAGTTTTCCAGTGGTATATTGGTACTCAAGATACACACCGATCGACCAGTGATAGACTTGGATTGAGCAAATCAACCACGCATACCATCGTTAAGAGCGTGTCAGATGCTGTTGTTATCAATCTGATTGTTTGTTTGTAAGTTACCGGTATTTATTAATTACAAAATAAACTACCGTATACAAAGATAATGTAATCACGGCCTAGGCACGGGCATTATGAGGCCCTGATTTACAAACTAAATTACAAAAAGGTGTTAAATGGCAACTTCAATCTGATGCCGAGGGTTATAATCTGGCCTACTGATGACCAACGAATGGAAAATATCGAATGGATTTTAAGAAAACTGTCACTTTCCAGGAACAACATATCACGCAAATATCACAATTTATGAAAAACCGACTATGAAGGCTTGATGGCATTGGAATTTTGTCCAAATTACATCATTTTTTTTTGATTGGCTATGAATAATTTGGGGCTTAACACTGTGTGTGGTTATATCTAACTCATTTTAGGCCTTTTTTTCAGGCCCATATTATAATTGTGATCGAGTAAGTGAAAATAATCNCGAGTAATTTGAGGGATTTCATTACGACGTATATTATACGTATAAGCGGCGAGAGCTACTTTCCCACTTGCCCAGCATGATCACCAAAATGTGTAATTAACCACATTATTGGCGTGTCACTTTCAAGTTTACATACAGCGTATCAAATATATACCAATTTATTGATATTTGAGCGATAAACACGCCTTCAGACAGCCAGGGTTTGCAGGTGTTATTTTGTTCGCGGAGGTGGCTACTTGTCATGAGTGACGCGGCAGCCTAACAATTCTGGTCGTGATCACGTACAGAATCGCTCCGCGAATGACTGTATGACATCCGAGGGGCTTTCCCGAACAATGACGGAAAGACCCGAGGTGTTCCGAATGCGAAACTTGGTGTCATAGGTCATCTGACCTAGGGGTATATATGTACCAAGTTTCAGATCAATAGCTCCAGCGGTTACGAAACGTGCCCTGCTTACGGACGACGACGACGGACAACGACGACGGACGACTGACGCTGACTGACGACTAAAGCTCACGGGTGAGCTAAAAAGTACCATTACGTCGTGCTTCAAGGAATCTGTGATCACCAACCCTGTTTCACACATGCCTACACAGGATGGCCTGGCTGTACCCATGATGCAAGTGTGTTGAGAAATTCTAGTGCCGGTATCTTCTGAAATGTTGGGTCAAAATTCCGGGACGAGGAATGTTTACTAGCTGATTCAACTGTCCCCTGCAGGGATGGCTGATTGCCCCCTTCAAAAATTATGACAATCTAAGCAGGCTACAGAAAGGATTCAACAAACAGCTGAGTTATGGGCGCGTCTAGCAACTGAACGAGCATTCGGTCAGCTGAAAGGTAGATGTAGGCAGCTGATTGATTTTGGTCGCCTTGACTTAGAATTTCTGGTCAATGTCATACCAGCATCCTGCGTGATGCACAACCTGCGTATTAGAAATGGCGATGAGGCACTTGAGGAAATTAGAGAAGATGAATGGCCTGGAGCTTATTTATAATGAAAAGATATCAGAATTGAAAGGAAAAGGAAAATTTTTCTAGCTCTTGGATTTGTGCTGAGCTGGACTGAAACTACAGTATTAAACATGGTGCCGCATTTTGCCTTTACTGTCTTTGCTATGGTAATGATGTTCATCTTCGTGGGCAAAGAGTCACCATTCGTTCGGAGTGGATTCAGGAACTGGAAAAAAGCCACAGGAAAAGATGGGTATTTTGATCAACACCAGAGTGAATTTCACAAACTTGCAGATGAAAGAGTTACCAGGATTATGCAAATCTTACTGATACCCGATGTTGGTGTGGATGCTAGGCTGCAGAAACAATAGCTGAACAGAGAATCCGGACGAAAATGGGAATTCTTTCCATAATTGATATTGCGATTGACTTGGTGTAAGATAAATACCATTGCGCGGCCACAACTGGGACAAGATTGACAAAGAGGAGGATGGAAATTTTACATTCTTTGTTAGATGGAAATCCCAATACGATCCAGATCTCAAACGTCACCTTGAACTTGAGCTTCATAAATGTCGCGAAAATGGATGAGAGACCATTGCAAATGAACTTATGGCCACCCTGGAAAATTGAGGACTTGACATGTCTTCCTTGGTCATGTTGGTCGGACAAGAATATGATGGTGCTTCCGTCATGAGCTCAAGCAAGATGGAGTACAGGCCAAAGTTACAGCCAAGTATCCAAATGCTATGTACGTGCACTACTGCCGTTCACATGTTCTTAATTTGGCCGTGGCTGGAGGTTGTAAAAATGTTAAGCCTATTCAGAACGTTTTCGACAATGTTGCCGTTGGGAAGATGACCTGGCTCTTGGGTGGCAGTGTCAAGAGGAAAGAGATATTTCTTGAAGAGGACAAGTCCAATTCCACAGAACTTTCTGAATTCCTTTCTGAGTGTGCTGAAGATTCAGTAGAGTTTTCCTGAGAGTATTCAAGCCATAAAAGAAGCGTCCCGCAAAGTGACAGTACCTTAATTCTGCCCAAGACGTTGTCAGCTCAACTTCTCACTCTTTCCACTTTGCTTGCCAGGTACACCACGGTTCATGATGCTCTGGACACCATCAGTGACTCTTCCACTGGAGATTCAAAAGCAGATGCAGATTCATATGCACGCCTCATGGAGAGCCCACTATTCATTGTAGCTGTTGCAGTTGTGCAGTTTGTTATGAGTTACCTGGCTCGTGTGATCAAAACCCTCCAAGCCAAGGAATGAACCTTTTTGAAGCATCCAAGGATGTGCAAACTTGCAAAAGAATGCATTCGTGATGCCCGTGATGAGAAATGTTGGAACAAACTATGGGGCAGAATAGAACATGCACATATCCAAATTGCTAAACCCCGAATGTGCGACAGCCCACTACTGTGCGATCAAAATCACAAAAACAGGACTTGCGAGTCGCATGTGGTACATGTATACGACCGGCGCCAAGGAATCGTAAGTTAATCGGCCGTCTCCACGCAGAGACATGGACGCCACTGCTCTGTATATTAGTGTTCATGTGCGGCTTGTGTGGCGACTACGTAACTGGCCGCCGCTCGATGCTGCGCAGAGCGTAATGTTTATACCACTGCGCAGCTCCACGCGGGGGGCTTTTGTGAGTGAGAAAGATGGTCTGCTCCACGATGGCAGGCACAACGCCGCTCGCGCGAAGTCTTGAGGACTTTTTTTGGAAGAAAGTGTTTATTTGACTATTTGAATGAAAGAATAAATAAACATGCCTTGATGGTCATTGTACAGCTTCAATTACAAGAATGCAGACCATTTGTCTTGACCGTCTATTTTCAATTCCTGTCATGCCTGGATAGAGTATCTAGGCTTGGCGTTTGACGCCCCCCCCCCCCCCCNATGATTGCACTGACTCGTTTCATGCGGAGGAGGGACCATAAGACTCTGAGGGTGCGTTAAAAAGGGAGCAGAATAGTTACTGTGCACTATTGGTCATTCAGCAATCGGCCCTGTGTCCTCCTCAACGCGTTGCTTTGAATGCGAAGGCACTGTTCGCCAAAGGGGGGGGGGGGTCATTCGCACCGCCGACCCCCTGGAGACGCCCATGACTCTAGTTACGTCGTGGGCACCTGGGGAGTGGGGTCGGGATTACCTAGGCCTTCGATTGGATGCTATCAATGCCGTGGGAACACTATTGTATGCTCCGAACTCTTCTTTAAACCAGAAATGCATTTTTTTAAATGGTCACCGCGGCCGCCAAGGGGGGGTATCGAACCCCCTGAACACCCCCCCTAGATCCGCCTATGCTTTGTTTGTATGTATGTATGTATGTACGTACGTACGTATGTACGTTTACGCCGTGCGTGCGTGCGTACGTACGTACGACGTACGTACGTACGTACGTACGTATGCATGTATGTACAGTAGAACCGCGCTATTGCGGACACCTTTGGGACTGAGCTCAGCTGTCCGCAATATTGAAACTCCATCAATAACGGACACCAGTCTTTGGAAAATTCGGGACTGGACTAATCTGTCCGTAATCTTGAGGTGTCCACTGTATTGAGGTGTCCGTTAGGTGAGGTTCTGCTGTATGTTGTCTGCGTCAGCAGCAGCCAGGCCTATCAATGTCCACGATAGTGACAGTGAGCCTGATGGTAATGTCCCGACGCCACCGCACAGCAGCCCTGGAGACAGTGCGCCTCCAGTTGACGAAGTTGTCGAGACCGAGCCCGCTGCTGATGAACAACCGGCACCCAAGAAGCGAAGGAGTGCAGCAAATGGGCCGAAAGTATACAAATGTAACCCTAAATGGCTGAAAGAGTTTCCGTGGTTGGTCTTTGAAAACAGCCGAATGTTTTGTAGCTTCTGCAGGAAGCATGCCTCATCTAATAAAAAGAAATCAATTCAATTAGCGGGTGAGGGTGTATCTAGCAATTTCAAAAAAGAGACGTTAATTAAGCACCTGTTTATGGACACACACAAGGCGTCACGAGACCGGCCGGTAATTGCAACACATGCTAAGAAGTGCGGGACCGTCGTTGCAGGGTTTCGAAGAGCAGAGGTTTCTGTCAACGCAGATGTGATGCAGCAGTTGAAAATTATCAATACAATGTATTTGCAAGTGCATTTGCTGCTTGTTCGGACATGATTGTGTACTGCAACACGTCATCGGTTTTTAGACCCGTTGTGCAATCCATATTTTCAATACATGTACCGATATACAAGTATATGTTCGTGTTACCACTATCGCCTATGTTTCAATAGGTTTCCCAGAGATGCAGTCATCGTAAACATCTGGTTCTCTCTGAGAGGAGGCAGCTATCCTAACGTTTTAAGGGCTAGGTTCACCGACCAAAATTTCCAATCCCAGTTTTCTAAAAAGTCAAATATCTTGACAATGGCCCAATGTTATTACTTTGCACCTACACATAAATTATCAGGATGACAACGTGATAATTAAAACGCCATATTAATGTCTGGCCGATCCATCCATTAGCTGAAACAAAGGGTACAACTTTCGGTACATAATGCCGCCTTATTACAAAGAACTAAGAGATTATCTTCTGTATACTATTAACTTTGGTTTGTATCTACACGGCAATGAAGCCAGATTTCAAAAATTTGTTTCCATTGTTGAGAAAATCTCAAATTTGTCAGAACTATCTCAAGCTATGCCCTTTATTCGAGGTTTGACCACTCCACACATAAGCAATAACAACAATTGACTGCTATGGTAACTCAATGACTTGTATTGTGGAATCACACAGACTTGTAATTCTATTCACATGCCAGGAGTGCCAGGGCAGCTTACATCATCATGCCACTGTACATTCTGAATAGGAGTGGGCCTACCAGTATGCAGTGCATTGAGTTCAGAGGGTTTAGTCTAGACGCCCCTGTCTTAGGACCGACATTTGAGCTGAAAATAATATCGAGCAAAAACACCATTTTAGTCAGCTTCCGCATCAAATTTTGAAATTCTGGCTTCATTGCCGTGTAGATACAAACCTTAAGTTACAAGTACACAGAAAATAATTTCTTTGTTCTTTGTCTCAAAGCTGAATTATGTACCGAAAGGTCAGCCTTTGTTTTAGCTAATTGGCTCATCAGCAAGTGACAAACTTCACATTTTTGTTATCACTCTGTCCCTCTGATAGATTTAGTGTAGCTGCAAGTTAAAATGGCTAAGTCATTTCAAAGATATTTGACATTTTCAAAAACTGGACTCAGAAAATTTGGTCGGTGAACCTAGCCCTTAAATGTATATTCACGTAAGTATCATCACAATGGTCAGACACATAATGGGAACGTCGGGTGTCTCTCAAATTCAGTTCGAGAATTGTGACTGACCACCCTGAAAATTGGGTAATAATCCATGACTCCGACTTATACCATCTACAAAACCAGGACGTAAGGATACCCTGTATTGTCTTATCCGCTATCTTGTCATCTCAAGGCGACTCGGAAGGGAGTTCGCTGACTGGGTGGTTTTTCTCAGGCGCCAAAAACGCCAGCAAATCAGGTGAATGTCCTAGGGCGTTTGTGTGCAGTGACGAAGGGAGCCTGCGCTAGGAACCCTATAGCGGCGTGGTGTAGTGGTTAGCGAGACGGACTTCTGATCAGAAGATCCCGGGTTCGATTCCCAGTCCTGACCAAGAAAAAACACGCTCGCTTGTGACCTTGAGCAAGTCACTTTGCCTCACATGCTTCACACCACCCATGTGTAAAGGGGGTACCTGGCTGGTAGAGATGGTCTATGTACGTGAATGTTAGTCCAAGAGCGCTGAAATCGGCTGCCGGGACTGCAATACTCCCCGGGAAGTGGAGATAGCTGGGGTGTTCGAAAAACATGGACTATGGATCAATGGACTCTGGACTACTGGACTGTGGAAACCATGGACTGAACAGCCATAAATACCTCATTGACATACACCGCCTGAAAT
>NMRB01004722.1:0-31953 GCA_002633025.1 Notospermus geniculatus
GGGCTTGGTCGCTATTCTTTTCCTTAATTGCTTGTTTGTCCTGTCTACACAGATTTATGTAGTTCTACATTCGGGTTTCAGCTCAGTCTTTTATAGGGTTTCAGATTGTAAAGTTCCACTTGAAAAAGACCCCGGTTGGGGTCGAAAATTCGTGAATTCTGGAGATTGACTTCTTGTTTATTATACATTTGTATGATGATGTTCATGGACAAATGTATGATTGTGCCCACCGTTTTCCCAACAAACTTGAATAGCATCCAACAGGTAGATGATGTTCAAACTTTTAGGTGCATTGTGTAGACAGAAATCCACAACAAGCTTGGACACCATCATACATTTGTATGATGACGTTCAGTTTTTTGTGAATCTTTTGATGCTGTTCAAGTTTGTTGGGAAAACCGTCCACACAATCATACACTTGTCCATGAACATCATCATACAGATTTTGAGGGATGCTAGACTAAAGGCTCGTCTACACGATCATACATTTGTTCAAAACATCATCATACATTTGTGTGTCGATTTCTGTCTTGTGACAATGCAGCTAAAATTTTGAACATCATCATACATTGTTCAAAACAGCATCATACACTTGCATGATGATGTTCAAGTTTGTTGTGGACTTCGATCTACAGTCCAACATTCATGGACTTTGTATGATGAAGTATGATGGAGAAAGGATAATGTTGGATGCTGTTCAAGTTTGTTGGGAAAACCGTCCACACGATCATACATTTGTCCCTGAGCATCATCACACATTTTGTGGGGGATGTTTTGCATTGGCAAGATGAAACGTGCAGCTAAAAATTTGAACATCATCATACATGTTCAGGTTTGTTGGGAAAACAGTCCACACGATCATACATTTTGTCCTGAACATCACCACACAAATTTGAACATCATCATACATGTTGGTTGCTGTTCAAGTTTGTTGGGAAAACAGCCTACACAATCAAATATCTGTCCATGAACATACAAATGTATGAGGATGTTTTGAACAAATGAATGATCGTGTAGACGAGCCTTAAGAATCTATTAACGCGATTTGCGAGCGGTAGACGCTCGAAAGCATTGTTTTTTCCGCCGCTTTGGTCACAAACAAGGGATGCCGCGTCGCACCACTCGACATTCGCGTAAATGGATTCTTAGTCTAAGAACCCATTCACGCGATTTTCAAGCGAGGCGATGCGGCCCGCATCTTTTGTCCATGACCAAAGCGGTGGAAAAAAGCAATGCCAGAAATTCGCGTGAAAACAATCAGGCGCGAAAAACGCTACCGCCTCTTAAGGCCCGTTTCCACTAGAGCTTTTTTTCGCTCGCGGAAAACCGACGCGTTTTTGCGCGACGGATATCGCGGCGGTGGTTATTTTCTGGAGGGGTTTCCATTAGGGCGTTTCATACACCATGCACCGTGCACCGAATACAGCTCGGAATGTACAGAAGTACGCCGCGGAATACGCTTTGAATGCTATTCGAGCAATCGGCTTTTGTCCGCCGGCGGTCTCCGTTGCGCAATTTTCGATCGTTTTCACCGTCATGCTCAAGTGGAAAGGGATAAAGGGATATCCATTACAGCATTCTCAGCGGATTTCCGCTCGCAAAAACGCGGCGTCATGCGCCGCGCAAAAACGCTCTAGTGGAAACGGGCCTTTACCGCGTCGCACCGCGCCTGCAGTGTAAACAAGGCTTAACTTCGTTCGGAGGCAAACGCAGCAACCACTGAACCGTAAGAGAAATCATCCATGCTGGCGGGTTAGGCCGTGGCGTACACTTGGGTACGGGAGGGTGGGGTGACGCAGTTATAGGCCCAATAGGAGCTGTCAGCGAGTTGACCAATAGGTGTCACTACGGCCCAATTCAATGCAAGCGGACACAGTCATTATTGACCGTGCAGCAATCACGCAGATTTTCCTGTACATTGGTCCGCTAGAACTTTGCTGCCATCTGTTGGCAATATGCGCGGTTGACTGCTCCTATTCTAAACCCCTGATAAACGGGCTCGCAACAGATTCCTCGTACTCACCGACGACATGTGCAGGACAATTCTTGACACCTCAAACACAGGTATGGCTGTTCCAAGATTGGAGACCCTCGGTCGTTCACTTTTATCAAACACCAGCACTTGTATGCCGGACGCTAAATTCGGGCCTGGAGACTGCTCGTAGACCTCGGCGTTCAGGTATAACTGCAGACCATATGATGCCCCTTAGAAAAGACATGATTGATTGTTAGAATGTTTCCTAGAGGTACGACTTGCTGCTTTTGGAGTGACTCAAATGATATGAGAAAAGAACATTATTATGATTGTATATTCACTGTACAAAGAGTCCGCCAGGAAAACGTCTATAGATGTTTTTTTTGCGATACATGTTCAAAATATGCACCATGGGGATAAGATTTCAGTCTGCATTTCAGTCTGATTTTTCACCAGCAGGAGGGATGTCACATTGATACTAGTATCACGTGGATTCAAGTGTACAGGTAGGTATGAGAACAGGCATGAACTGCAGACCGGATTCCGTAGGGTTTCTTGGGGATCCTTGTTCTCCAGATTCTATATTCTATATTCTAAAATCTATATCGCCCCTCGTAACGTTACTTCTACATGGAAGACCCCAAAGTCCACTGGTGGGGCCATGTCGATTAAGAGGAATCGGAGGAATCAGAGGCAAATGCAGTCTGCAGCCCATCAGTCACACACGATCACACCACTATCATGTGCTAAATGAACCAAAGGTTCATCCCATCGGGGTCCAGTTAAACGTACCGGTACTATAATGTGCACCGGGAATGTGCATGTGTAACTTAAATGAGGAACCCATCATCATCATCATCATCATCATCATCTGATTCCTCTAAATCGACACCGGCCATTTCGATTTAGAGGAATCGAAGGAATCGGAGGAATCAGAGGAATCGAGCTGGAAAATCCACCATAAGATAAAGTATAAAATTATCAGAATAGTTATTTCATAACATTTCCTGGGCTATTGAGTTGTTGTAATAAACTCATCATCATCGAGGTTGGTGATAAAGTGAGTCTAATGACTTGAGGGCCGAAGCCAGCACTTTAGGAGAAAAGGGCGGAATTTGGTTCGTGGGTTCGATTCTGGTAGGAAGCAATGTCATTCACCTTGGAAACCCTATTTCTATTTCACTATCATGTGCTAAATATATAAACACGATCACGTGGTTGTGTTAACATCATAATACCTTTAGTGGAACTTCAAATTCCGCCCTTTTCTCCTAAAGTGCTGGCTTCGGCCCTCAAGTCATTAGACTCACTTTATTACCAACCTCGATGATGATGAGTTTATTACAACAACTCAATAGCCCAGGAAATGTTATGAAATAACTATTCTGATAATTTTATACTTTATCTTATGGTGGATTTTCCAGCTCGATTCCTCTGATTCCTCCGATTCCTTCGATTCCTCTAAATCGAAATGGCCGGTGTCGATTTAGAGGAATCAGATGATGATGATGATGATGGGTTCCTCATTTAAGTTACACATGCACATTCCCGGTGCACATTATAGTACCGATACGTTTAAAGCCTGGCGCAGATCGACCTTGCGACTGGATGCAACTACCTGCAACAGTCGCTGTCGATGTGAGCAGACAGCGCACATCGATTGCGACTGGTCATTGCGGCAACAAGTGGCACAAACCAGTCTCAATCCGGAGCGCGCACATCGACACATGCAACTGAACTGAATGCTCCACGGAAATTGTCGATGTCTTCCGAACGGACAACTCGTACTCGGGAGTCATGTGATAAACATTCAAAATGGCTGTGCACCTAGACTGGTTCCCGGTCCCAACATCGGAGCCAGTTGGGACTACGAACCAGTCTAATGTGCACCACAAACGAGGAAATTCATTGCCAGAGCGCGCACATCGACTGCGACTGAATGCAACTAGATGCAATGGTCGGCAACGAGTAGAACATGTGCAACTGATTGCAACTACCTGCAACGGTCGGCAAAAGCGTTGCCGGGCCGCTCAGATCGACCTGTTTGTGCAACTGATCAGTTGCAACTGTTTTCAGCCAGTCGCAACCATTGCCGGCAACGGCATTGCAGGTAGTTGCATCCAGTCGCAAGGTCGATCTGCGCCAGGCTTAACTGGACCCCGATGGGATGAACCTTTGGTTGTCAGGCAGACCTTGGTATTGTTGGTGAAGTCTGGCTATTGAAGTGCGTTTTATGGACAGGACACTTCCAGCCAATCCCATGCCTGTGCCCGAGTTCAATTTCGAATCAAGTCCTAGTTGCATCCATTTCGAATGCGCGTTGGACCGTTTAGAATAAACCCTAAATTCATTGTTGTCAGGTTACTAGGGGTTTCACTGACATACGCCCATCGGGGTCCAGATGATTTAAACGTACTTTAGTTTCAAAAGCTTGATAAAAAATATGACAAACAATAACATTTAATCGCTAAAATAGCTTATTCAACAGACTGATAAATTCGAATTTTAATATGACCACTCATTCCATCCAATCAACTAAGTGAAGTGGTTTTAATTTTCTCTGATTTACGATTATTTCTGTTAAGGCGGTGACAGACTGGCGCGTAAGCAACACGTCGCGAAACGTTTAACTAATCAGGGAGGCGGTAACACGGACCGAAACACCTACCGAAAAATCTGATTGGCCGAACCCCTGCAGGATGCGCCGCGTACGCGCCAGTCTGTCACCGGCTTTACAGTATATTATGTAAATATGTATCATCGCTGATTGATTGCACCATACTCTGCTGTCACTTTGTTATAATGAAATGGTCCACGCAGTGTTCTCCACGGATTTTGGTCTAAGAGGGGTGGCAGTGGGCGTGGTGCCGAAGGCACCGTGCTAGGTGCCTTCTGGCGGGGGGTCCGGGGCCCTCCCCCAGCGAAATTTGGAGTTTGGGTGTTCTGATATGCGTTTTCGGAGCATCGGAGATGCATAATTGAGCGACCTAAACCATAAATATTAGAGCGGGAGGAATTTTTAAGAGGGGCGGGACATTTTTAAGAGGGGCGGATTTTGCCCTCAGTATTTTTAAGAGGGGCGGGCCGCCTTCTTTTACCTGGTGTGGAGAACAACATTTTTTCAGTGTGGCCATATTTCTGTGTGATTAATTTCCATTGTTCGGAACACACTGGGAAACAGACTCGCTGTTTCTCTGCGTGTCGCGGGTCGCCCATTGTCAAGTCGCCGCTTATTCCGTCAATGTATTGTAATGTCGCACTGGCACACGGGCCTCACTGAAAAATGTTAAGGTCTCGGGCCACTTGTGCGTTTTGCGCTGCGTGATGCGTCAAATCTTTTGTTAGGAAGCAGAACGGCGGAAAATAACAAAAGATTTGACGCATCACGCAGCGCAAAACGCACAAGTGGCCCGAGACCTTTACACCGTCTCCCTTGCGTCAAAACGCCACGAAGTGATCTGTTTAGGTAACACTTACCAGTGGTTTGAACCTGGAATGTCTTTTCATCTGCCGTGTTATTTACATCCGGGTAGTTAAACACATAACACATCCCGAATTCGGTCATCAGTGGGGTGAAGTCGTGGTGAGTACAGTTCCCGCCCTGCCACATGCATCTGCAATAAGCAATTTCGTAGTTACAACTGCGCATGTCCAGACCCCAGCGCGGTCAGAGGTCAAGTGGTATCAGGCGCGGATCCGGGGGGGGGGTTCCCCCCTGCTCGCCACCACCTATTGTTTTTTTTCTTCAATAATTTGCGACAATCAGCAAAAAACGCAATAATAAAGCTTCTGTTTAGATACTGAGATGCCAGGAAATCGCGTCTACGGCCTTCTAGTTTTCAAAATTTTCTGGGGGAGGCCCCCCCCCAGACCGCCCATTGCGCGGGTATCTTCGGCGTCCGCCTGCAACGACCGCCCTCGGCGGCCCTGACCCCCCTCTGTCAAAAATCCTGGATCCGCACCTGCGTATTAACAGTGGCCGCACTTCGATGAACACCATGGCCCGAACTTATAAAAGATGTTTTTCGCCTGTCTAAGTTGGACTTGTTTAAGCCTAAATATTGTTTATCGGAATTTCGAACAACGCAAGCACGTCTGTGTAGCAAGTCCAACAAGTGATTAAACGTGTTTCGTCGATCGCACTAGCTTTGTTGAGACGATTATGTAATAATTGTAGAGGGGTATAGGCCTACATTAAATCACCGAATTTGCGCCGCCTTCTGTCGAGGGGACGTACTGTACGTACTTTATAAAAAAATATAAGCGCGGCTATGTCGGGGAGAGAAAAGTCTAGTCTACACTACCCGAGAATGCATCGCCGATGGACCCCGGACCGCGAACACAGGTTATTCGCGGTGACCCACCGCGAATAACCTGTGTTCGCGGTGTCACCGCGAATACCCGCGAACGTGTCTACACCTGATGAGTACTTGCGGCTATTCCCTGCCCTCATATTGGCTCCCGGCCGGTGACCTCATTCTGATCAACTACATCCGGCTCACCACGCCAGCTGCCACTGACCGCCGATGTCCCCGGGAAGGTGTCTCCACTATTCGCGGTCATTCGCGGCCATTCGCGGTATGCCTACCAACTCGCGGGCGGCGCGATTGCTTCGCGATTTTTTCAACATGTTGGTAACGGCCGCGAATGCCCGGGAACACTCGCGGGGTGTTCACGGGCATTTCCATTCGCGGTCATTCACGGTGCCGTGTCTCCACTTGGGCCGCGAATCACCGCCGATCACCACCCGAGTCACCGCGAGTATACTCTCGGTGACACTCGCGGTGGTTCGCGGGGATTCGCGGGCCAAGTGGACACACGCCTAAAAAGAGCGAGCATTTCAGCCGGACCGGCGGAGAGATTAGACCTCGGAAAAAGCCATCGGATAGGATAAAGTAGCCATCGAAATGCCCCTTTGGAAATATTGAAGCGTCTCAAGAAAATCGCATCCGACAGTTCTTCCAAAGGGTTTTCTCTGTCCCTGAACCAGTCGACCCGCAAAGGTCCTTTTCTACGGCAGATTTATTTTGCGCACGGGAAAATAATAGGCGATCGGACACCTCGCATAAAAGTGCGTCTTTCGAGGAGACCGTTCAAATTGAACCACATAAACATTTATATCAGTATTTAGCTAAGACATTGAGCTTTCCATTACGAAATTTCTTAATGATTTCTCTTCACTCGTTTGCATTATTCCAAAATAAATCACACTAATACACAAAACGCCCCCTGGTGCGCCTAATATAGGTCAAATTGCGCTCACTTTTTGTTTCCGATGAGAGTTCACCAAGGACTACCTTCAGATCTAATTTGGAGTGTCTAGCTTTTACGGTTACAAAACGGGATAGTTGGACAGATGGACTGCTTCACTGACACCATGACATGACGCCACTGAATACCTATTTGACTAGCTCCGCTGACCTTTGGTCAGCTGAGCTAAAAAGCCATGGTAAAACTCGCCGGCGGAAAATCGCAGTAACGCTTCGGCGAGGAAATCTCTAGTGAAAACATCAATCGCTGCGAGATGCGATATCGCTCTTCAGATCGCCATTGAAAATGACAGAAAAGCCACGAGCGATGCCTATCGCTGTAGCGGCAAAAAGCCATGTAGTCTAGGAGCTAACAAAGATTTAATGCACATCTCACGAACAAAAACTTTTGGGGGGTTTGTGGTTAGTTTTTATCCCACTGACCACAAAACACAATTCTTAAGTTCTGCAAATGGTGCGTTTGGAAAATACAGCTGTTTGAATTTTAGGTACTGACTTTATCATTGGACCAAAATCAGAGCATTTATACAGTGGCTTCGAAACTGATGTACAGCTAACTTTTAAATGGGTGGCTTGAGACCCTATAAATGTATTGCCAATAGATAGAAACATGGACCCACTGAAACTGGAAAATATATTCTTACCTATTTTATCACAGGCCCTCTAAACAGTGTATTATTTTCTTTGGGATTTATCATTTAGTGGGATTCAGCGTTGTAATTCAATATTTGACCTTGGTCTGTATACTGTATATACGATTACCGAACGGAATCAAAATCCCCAATACAAATACTCCAAATACGCCTCAAGAGGCTTTGTTCACACCTCCTATAATTAGCACGGGCTGGTGTGCGGTCAGGCGAATCGACCCCGGTAATATTAGATATCACCCTGGTCGGAGTGCTGTCCCGCTGATCGACCAGAGTAATATGGGATATTACTCCGGTTGGAATTCTGGCTATGTNAACGTCATGGAATTTGATGTCAGGGAAAACTGCACGACCTGACGTCATCAATAATGGAGTGGACGGCGTGACTTACGTCTATGACGTCAAATACTGTGACGTTCTAGGACCGTTGGCAGGCGGCCTCTAGCGGCAATAAAGTCCCCTACTGATATGTCTTGTTCATTGAAATTCTGTACAGTGTTCGGTTGGTTTCAACACCTTGTTCAGTAGACCGCCTCGCGCCAAGCCGACCGAGCTATCATGTACACCCTTAGTCAAAAGTAAATAGACGGTGAATAAATTCAATGGCCGGTATGCACAGACGTTCCTCCACTCAGGCTGGTATTTTAGAACGCTCCTTTAGACTAAAGGTTGGCCTTACGCCTATTGTTCTCATGTTAGGTCAGCCTTTCGTGATTTTAGAATCAACCTTTATTTGCAGGAAAAAGCCGAACTTATCTCTTTTCCTTTCGTAAGATCGACATCGTTTTTAGAGCGTTCCTTATCTAAAAGTTAACCTTTGTTTTTGCTTAGGAATTCCTTTATTTCTAAGGTTGGTCTGAGCCAACCTTTAGTCGACCTTTGCTAAAGCATCTCCTTGGGATTTTGAAGCAGCTGCCTCTGGTAATGAGATCTTTTGGTTACTTTTTGAAAAATCTCTACTGAACAGTTACGGACATTGAGAAACTTTGAAAGAAATTGACAAGTGTAACTTTTAAGATGCCGCCCCCTCTCTGGGCCTTTTAATAGAAAACGCTGAGCTAGGTATCGAGTCAATTTTAGTCCACTATCGGATGGTGCTATTGATTTTCGAAATACATGTATTTGGCAACTGGGCAAAAATGATCTCCTCGAGGGGTTCTCGGATCCAAAGGGTTAAATGTTAGTAGAGTCGACGTCAGAAATTTTTGTGTAAAAAAATAAAAATTGTATTACAATTTTGTTTTTTTTACACAAAAATAAAAATACATGTACCAGAAATTTAAATTTCTGATATTTTTTATACCCCCTTTTGCTGAGAGGGTGAGAAGGGCCTTGTTCAAATTACTCTACAAACGAATCCATTCATACTTTTATGGCAATAAAAGTCTGTTACATCATTCATCATTGTATTCTGAGGAGATAATTCGTTGGAGGTTGGCCTTTCATGAGGAATTCCTTTGGAAAGCTCTCCTAAAGTTGACCTATCACTAAAGGAATTCCTCAATAAAGGAATTACTTAAGGTCAGTTCTAAAAACGTAAACTCAAAAGTCGACCTTATGAAAGGAGACCTTCCCCAAAGGCTACCTTATGAAAGGTTGACTTTTGACCAAAATAAAGGAACATTCTAAAATACCAGCCTCAGACTTGAGTGTGAGGTCGACCTTAATCTTTTGTATTCTACCCTGCAAACAATAGGTAAAGGTCGACCTCACACTCAAGTGTGAGTGGAGGAACGTCTGTGCATACGGGCCATAGTATTTCTTTTAATATTAATGAAACACATTTTTTTTCTTCTTATACTCACTCAGTCCTTATGGTACGCTTACATCATCTAGAGCCCGATGGGAGTATGTCAATCAAACCCCTATTAACCGGACAGCAATGATTGAATTTAGGGTTTATTCTAAACGGTTCAAGGCACATTGTTTTCTAATCAGCTCAACCTTGGTTCGAAATAGAACATGCAACTAGGCCTTGATTCGAAATTGAGTGTTTGGAAGACCATCGAAGCTGATTACATAGCCAGTATAGGCGACAACAGGCAAAAATCCACGTGCGATCCGATCGAATCCGATTGTGGTTCAAAACTCTTGTGTGTGAACGCTTCCCAATGCGGCCCAATGTGGATTTAAAATGGTCTCGAATCCACATTGGACCACATACGACCACGTTCAAATCTCGTCTAAAACGCAAATGAGACCCGATGCGGGTCGATCGGATCCAATGGGATTGAATCTGAATGTGTTTTTTGGCTTGTCGTCTAAACGGCCCTATTACAACTCAATTAATAACCCACAAACCACAAATTATGGTACATGGGATTGGCTGGAATTGGCAATAAAACGCATTTCAATAGCCAGAGTTCACCATTCTCCATAATGCATCGTGTAGAAATCGGCTAACCTCTTCCTACACTCTGCAGCAATCAGCCAAATTCTGTGTTCAACGCTTTGGGATTTTCTCCTGCGCCCAATCAGAAGCCTTATTTCTTTGTCGTTCACGAAAGAAAAAATATCAATGATGTCATTTCATGAAATTTTGATTGGCCAACGTCATTACCGGGGACACGCCATGCACGTGGGTCGGTGCAAGTTTTGCCGTGATTGGTTGCTATTTTTGGGACTACTTAAACACGGAATGTGGTTTGCTTGCGTGAAGGTCCTTTACCTCAACTCAGGAGAGGAGAGGCCGAGTCTTTACCTGAACTCAGTGAAGATGGACTCCACTAACAATACCAAAGGTTAGCGTGACAACCAAAGGGTCCTCCCATCGGGGGTCTAGATGATTTAGACGTAATCTACTTAAAGCTGACAGGACAGGTATACTCTCCGACTTGTATGCACAAATTTTTACGCTCAACTTCGGCAGACCACGAGGCTGCCGAAGTCGAGCGTTCGGTAATGTTCGTAATGTGCACTAAGCTTCCTACCTTGAAACACCCATTATACCCTGCGCATTCCAACTACGTCATCATTCACTCGCCTGACAACCGGAAGTGAAAGATCGAGGGTTCAGCATAGACAGAGGTAGGCTCCAAATATAGAGTGTACGTATCCAAAAAAAATCGCATGCAATCTGCGTCAAAAATGCAGAAAGTCCAAACGAAAACTAATTCCGACTGCCACTGGTAGTAGGTAACATGGTAATTCGAGAACACATATGCAAATACGCGATTTGTCCTCAATAAATATCACCTCCGGTCTTGATATTAGCTGGTCCAACCACGCCCGCTCCAGCGCCTCCACACTGGAGGTGTTCGCCATGAATTAATGCATGTAGGCCTATGTTCTGATTGGCCTCGCCCAAAGTTGAAATCGCGTGACACTATGGAGAACCGAAAGGGAAATAGGAGTTCTGTAGTATTCAGAGGAGATAGGCCTGTAAACCACACTGCCAAGCCATTCATTCAATGACAATAGACTAAACAATACGCCTGAATAATAGCTGTTGTCATGGTTGTAGGCTTTTGGGCAACCGAACTCCTTACGTTCCCCATGTTAGGTAACACACTGCTTGGCCCAGGTGTATACTGGCATTGCGTATGCACGGCCATGGCGACCTGCACAAGCAGACGTCTCTTGATACACCAATCTTTGTGGTGACTACCTATTTTTATATAGCATCTGCCATCATTGATAACTAATCGGATGTTTTGTCTATTCAATGTGTTTGGATTCGATGCGATATGCTATTATTACTATGGTGGTAATTACCTGTAATTCCCGAGAAATTTTCCTTCATCCATTTTGAAGTTTCGAGTGTTGGATCATCAGAGAGCCCTCGATCCTTCACTTCCGGTTATCAGGCGAGTGAATGATGACGTAGTTGGTATGCGCAGGGTGTAATGGGTGTTTCAAGGTAGGAAGCTTAGTGTACATTACGAACATTACCGAACGCTCGACTTCGGCAGCCTCGTGGTCTGCCGAAGTTGAGCGTAAAAAATTTTGCATACAAGTGGGAGAGTATATCTGACCTGTCAGCTTTAAGGGGCCGATTTAATAGACGTTTGCCAAGCTAACCATTGGTTACACCAAAAATAGATAGGCATACAAAAAGTGCACAACCAAATTTTCACCAAAAAGCCCTGTTTAGAAGGATAGTAAGCGCTATAAAGAGCTTAGAAAACGAGGCTTTTTGGTGAAAAATATTGTTGTACATTTTTCGCACGCCTATCTATTTTTGGTGTAAACAATGGTTACATTTAGCCTATTAGGAAACGTCTATTAAATCGGCCCATCGTGACCCGCCACAGTAACAGTCGCATGTCGTCAGAAGGTGAGCCTCAATGAACAAAGATGACACCAGGCGAGAATGGAAGAAATAGATTGTTTCATATTTCACATATAGACAGACAATATTGAAATTGACAAACATTTGGTCTCAACCTGTCAAGCCTTGTGCGACATGCGCCTGCTTTTGCTGTGACGGATTACATACAGTCCTACCTCCTTCATCTTCTGCATGTATTTTCTTTTGACCATTACCTGAACATGTTTGTATTACAGATGGCCACAGATGGGAACGGGAGAGTAGTGTTGTAGGCCACATTAATGTCAACAGTAACAGGGTGTTCGCCTAAGTACATCGCTCTCTGTGCCACGATGTATATGAACCAGCCGAGGAACCCGAGGACAATAAAAAGCCAGAGAATCCTGAAAAAAATATATGGTTTCGGTTACCGTACAGCCATAGTGACGTCACGGAGTACCTACCTAAGCAGACCTTAAATTCTGATTTTGCCATTGTCTCTGTAGATAATGCACACTACTTTTCATGTATACCCACAATCCTATACGGCAGGCGTAAATCGTTACGCGAACTGGTAGCAATCTGAACGTCAGAGAACGATTCGTGCCAACATCGTAACTCTGACGTATATCGGACAGCGCCATATTGCTCCGTGAACTACTTCGATGAAGATCGGTTCGACAAGACTGTTCAAACTGGTTCATTCTCATTTCGCCAAATTCGCAGTTCGCCAAAAAAAGTTCCATTTCGCCAAATCCCATTTCGCCAAATTCCTATTTCGCCAAATTCCCAATTCGCCAAATTCCCATTTCGCCAAATTCCCAATTTGCCAAATTCCCATTTGGCCAAATTCCCATTTGGCCAAATTCCCATTTGGCGAAATTCCCGTTTGGCCAAATTCCCATTTCGCCAAATTTGTTATTCAGGCTATAACCCCTAATCTAATGGACTGATTTAATGCAAAGTACTTCAAAATAGAGGGCTAGGGTTAGGATAAGGCCCTTGGTTATCAAACTGTTTCACTCAGGATTTGCAAGGGATGGGGCCTATGTCTGCACCTTAAAAAAGGACGGGTGTTACTTACCCAAGGTTACACAACTCTAGCAGTGTTTGTTCCCTTGACTACATGTATATATGCGCTTATGTCAGTGCAGATACACGCAGTATATGAAGGGAGGACTGCTAGAGGAGTGTAACCCACGGCATATCAGAAGAGCAAAATAAAATTGAAATTAAAAGCAGTCGTTATCGTTTAAGAATTTACCTAGAAAATAACATCGGTCCCCTTTGGAATGAATACCATTTGCTTAATTTGTTGGCCGGGTTTATTTGCACAGCAGCTGTGTATCCAAGACAATATACTCTAACCTCTTCGATGTAAAACCGGTTCATTAACTTGGTTCAAGACCGCCTCCAAGTATTATGCAGTGAGAAGGGAACATGCAATACTCTCTGATTGGCCGGACATTCAACTAGCCAAGTCATGAACTTCTGCTTGCTCATTCAAGACCGATTGTGTGGGTTATGTGGCTTGGCAGTATGTAGGAAGGACAACTCCTGTCTCTTTTATAGGAAAACGGGGTTCCTGGTGTACGAAATTTGAAGAAACTGATCACAGTTGTGACCTTGATGGCACATCTTGCGTCACCACTAGCTGTAGAATTACCAATGACACACAATGGGGTGCAGAACAAGGTGGTGCGCATTACATCAATCAGTAGTCCTCAACCCACAGAGTATTACATGATGAACTCAGGTTTTCACGACTTGGTGAATGCCCAGGACACAATACCCTCATAAATATCATAAATAGTGGGTGGTGCTAGGCCTTGCAGACAGGGTGCAGCTCATTTATTGGCCACTTCTGTTGAATAGCCCTGTGTCAGTCATGGCTGTCTGGAATATTTGGAACCGGTTTTACATCGAAGAGGTTAGAGTATATTTCTTATTTGCACAGCAGCTGTGCGTCCAGTACGTACGGATTTTCTTATGTGCACAGCAGACTCCGCCTACTTTCACTGTAGAAATAATCAGGACGGGAATTGTCTTTGATTCTAAACAGCATGGTGGTGCTTCATTTTTCGCGTGGGGGTTATCAAATCCAATTTCTCCTTTTGGTAAAGACACAAACCTGTTCATTTTTAGCTCAATAGATGGGCATTTTTTAATGGGCAAGTGCCCTTATGTGCATGGCGAGATGTTTTCTACCTATCTGCCCAGGGTGTTCTTCCAAACATTTTGTCACCACCTCTGTAATTAGACTTGAGGGAAAGGACAGGTAGCCTATTTTCGAATCATAACCCTAATTAGGGTTAGGGTCTTTAAGATTATGGGTCTTTTCATTGTGCAGACCACGCAGAATTAGGCCTAGCCCTAATTAGGGTCATAATTGGACCTAATCTGTCATACTGTATGACGGTGAAAGATTATATGTGCTTGACGAAGGGCGTGAGCTCGGCGGGCAACGAAGATAAAATCTTGCTCCTCATCATCGCCAGGGCTTGTCAAAATCACTTTGTTTCGCAGGCCCCCCCCCCTCCACGTCATGTTGGTCGGCCATTTTTTTCTGCGGCCGGGTTCCTTGCCATCGAATGCTGAAAATAGTCCTTCGTTTTTTAAGACAAACACCCTGAAAATTGCCCACTAAAATTGTCTAACAAGGACTACGTACCGTCTACTAATTTTTTCCCTGGGCCGTTCGGTGGATTTCAAGTACTTTCAGTAAACAAAAAAAAGGCAAAAGAAAAAAAACAGGAAAAGAAAAAAAGACAAGAAAGCGACGAAAAAAAATCGCTCCAGCCGGGAGTCGAACCGGGGACCTGCCGTGTATAAGGCGATCGCTCTAGCCGAGTGAGCTACCGAGACATCTGCCAACGACGGCGTTACATCGAGACATGCTTATCGGTGGGCATGGATATTAATTAGCTGACGTGCCTGCAAGAAAATTATTCGTACTGCATACACAGCAGTTAGCTGTGCAAATAACCACTTCGTAATTTGTTACACTTCTGACCCTGCTTCAAAAATTGTTAATATTTCGAACAATTCATTTTGAAAGAACACAGGGGGTGTCAAGTAAATTTTTGGCAAATTGGGAATTGGCGAAATGAGAATTTGGCAAATTGGGAATATGGCGAAACGGGAATTTGGCGAAATGGGAATTTGGCAAATTGGGAATTTGGCAAAATGGGAATTTGGCCAAATGGGAATTTGGCGATTTGGGAATTTGGCCTAATGGGATTTTGGCAAAATGGGATTTGGCAAAATGGGATTTGGCGAAATGGGATTTGGCGAAATGGGAAGTCACCGTTCAAACTATCTATTTGAATGACCTAAGTCACCAATTAGGCATTGTGAATGTTGCTACATATAGAAAACTGAGTTGAAGCATGTTACCTTACCTGATGAAGGGTTAGTCACGCTATAACAGCACGTTGAACTTCTCAAGTGGTGAAGCTATGGCGGCCATTGTTGTTTCGTTATCGAGGTGGGGAGGGAGAAACAGTCAGCTAATGCATACGAATTTTTCAATAAAAACCGTTGCAAAATGCACAGTTTAACCACTCAAACGTTTTTATATAAATATTTATTGCGAAAGAACTCATTTTGTGCAAACAAACATCAGTTAAATAAAAAAGTATAAGAGAACTATTTCTAGTCTGCGCAATGCTACAACCGCATCACTTCTGACCTGATCACCGACCATATGGTGGTCGAACTTAATCCGCTATATACGGACGAGGTGCTTTCAATGGCTGCCCGAAGGTCGGCGAAAGCTTCCGAGTCGAAGACGATTGGAACTGGTAGGTATGTTACAAATCACGTTTTGGTGGCCTCGGAATTGAACCAGTTTCTCCATAATAGGATCGAAGGTGATAATAAACCAACTAGAGTCGATGACAAAGGGGCTGTTTCACTTTGAATTCAAGATTGCGATTTGTGATCTGTGGGAAAACTGAAAGAGCTACGATCTTGCAATTTGGAGGGATGATTCTATGTTTGAAACCAATTTCAATGGTACAACAATCAATAACATTTGAAGTAATTTTTTAAGACAATGGGTGTTTGAAGCCTTGAAGTTTCATATTAGAACCAAAATATTTCTAAAAAAACTTGGATTATAGGTTCGCGAATGAGCCATGTGTCACCTACCTGCAAAATAATCCAGTTGTATTCAATGAAAGTACCAAAAAAAGTCACAAAAGTAGTTTGATATCACTCATTTGGAAGAACATGAACACTCTGAAGACCCTTAGGCCTATTGTTGACTGCCATTGTCAATACAGTCATAACAGTGACATAACAGGGCTGGATGACTTTTGTGGCAACTTGGGTTCAACCATTCATCTGAACGGGGTGGTGATTTTTGCATAGGAAGCACTACAAACTGATTCAATGAGGTAATCTTTCTGACAAAACATTCTTTTGAATGGTAATCAACCTGCCCTTACTGCTCTGCAAGGAAAGGCAAGTAATGTAACTCGAATTCTCAATGCCTATGGAGTTGTGGTGCTGGCTAGGTGCTGGCCTGATGTAAGACTTTTCATACAATAGCTGTGACAACAAAGACAGCAATTCTTTGCCATGAATGCTGGAACATTGTAGGCATACCTCACACCCCAGAAGGATCAATAGACCAGTCTTTTCCAGAAGAACTACACGGTAAGTTTCCTGCATTTCAAAAACAGAATATCAACATTTCGTGACATTTTTCTCTTGTTTCTTTTATCTTACCATAAAAATGAGTGCCACCCAAATCCATATGCCAAATATCATGTAAAACAATTGATTATATCTTTGTATACGAAGAGTTTTAAATCCTTTTGTCTTAAAAAATTACTCCAAATGTTATTGATTGTTGTACCATTTAAATTGGTCTGAAACACAGAATCATCCCTCCAAATTGCAAGATCGTAGCTCTTTCAATTTTCCCACAGATCACAAATTGCAATCTTGAATTCAAAGTGAAACAGCCCCTTTTGTAAGGCAGCCCTTTATCGATATTTGTTTCGAACTATATCAACAACTGGTCGTGAACGCATGATGAACGAATGAGTCTGAGGGAAAATTTACCTTTTTATCACGGTAGGAACGACTATCCATGCTCATCGATTGCCGGAATAAGACGATTGTACAATATGACTTATTTTGTGCCATGGATTAGGTCACTTCCGACCAGGGAGTTCAGCCAGACGGTAAATCGATCCTTATACAATACAATTCCACTTTATTTCATCAGCGATCCACCTTAAACGGCCAGGCTCGATCGCTTCTACATATCACTCGGTGAAAACCACGATAAAACGTGTTAAAAAGGTAACATTTCCCTCGGACTATTTCGTTCCTTGTTCGTTCATCATGCGTTTCATGCGCTCAGCCATGTTTATTAATCAGTATTAATTGTCCGGGTATGTTTTGTCCGACAAAACCTACCCGGACAATTGGTACTAGAAGCATCAGATATCAAGGTCAAGGTCAATTACAGGATGAGTTATTTGCATGAGATCAAGTTCTATGGGCCTCATCGTAATTCATCAGTCAATGTACCCTGATCTCTGTCAATGTATCCTGATCTCCATCAATGTATCTGATCTCTATCACTACGTACCTTGATTTCTTTCAATGTACCGTTCATGTACCGGAAGAAGCACCTGTACATCGGGAAACATACGACATTAACAATGTCATCTTGTTGGTAACTTAGGTCATTCAAAGTTTTGATAGTTTTGAACTCTCTTGTCGAGCATGCATCTACGACGTTGCCAAGCTGAGCAGGGAACATACTATAATAACCATACTATAAGAAACCTCATTGTATGAAACAAATGTCCTTACCTGCCATATATAGTCGCAGCTTCAAATGTATATCTGAGTCCATGGAAACTTGTGTTCCCGGTGTAAGTCTTTAAAAAATCATATATCTTCGCTTTGAACCCTATCCTGGTATTCTTGTCCTCATCAGGTGAATCCATCTCTACGTTTGTGGTGTTTGTGCCGACCAACGACAATGAACTATTAATTAATAACTGTCCGTTAACAAATAGTAGCGCCGATGGTGTAGCCTATTCATTTAAAAGTACAAACAAATGAAATTGTTTTGAATGTTGCTGGGCAATGCCTCTCGTACTACAGTCCCACATGATATTGTATTTCATGCGTGTTGGTCGTGCCAATCTAATGGCCACCAAAACAATGCTCATCATTTTTTCCCAGTTACAACAGGCTCTGGCCTGATCATGAAATAGTGGTAGCCATTTTAATTTGATCGGGTATAACCATGCTAGTGACTCAGATTTTATCGTACGCTGTGCACCTACTTCCGCTATAGGAGACAATTTTTTTGAAGTACTTGAAAATGCACCAACAAGGATTAATTGTTATCAGGTGCTTAAATTTTACGCCACAGATCATTTCCAGATGACAGGTCGTGATCTTGCAGGTTTTCACCAAACTACAGTCAGCCGGATAGTGAAACAGGTATCCCAAGCAATTGCTCGGTAGAGGGGTGGGTTTAAACTTGGATTAATTCTTTTTTGCCACCGCATATTACAATGACATCGTGTCCACAGAGTGTGACCTAATCCATTGGTAATAGCTATTTATGTTATGAAATTGGTTCAACCATGGATGAACCATGGACAACTTAATCTGTGGTTTAACTAGGTTGGTGCAGGTTCAAGTTCGGATGATTTAATCCACGTTTAATCCATGATTAGTAAATCGAGGTTTAAGCCAAATTTTAAACCACCTTGGTGCATAGGAGCCTTAGAGATCTGAACCACCCTGCCCCTATCACACACCCAATGAACTGGGAATGTTGTTCAACTACGCTTAACTACTAACAGTCTTTCTGAATAATAGAGCCATATTGATCTACGCGACGAAAGTGCATAGGAAAGGTAGGTTTTGACTACAGAAATACGATTTCTTAAACGATAGTTACGGTAAACCGCGGTTTAACCATCGGCGTTCCTGCCAAACCGTAATTAACCAAAGTAAACATTTTGACTTTTAGAATGTTTGGCTATCAACGATTCATAAAATTTACTTCAGTTAACAAACAGTTTGTCAACTGAGGGTTAATGAAACCCGATGGTTATCTTAGCCATCGTTTAAAAATCGGCCCTTAGAAGAAAAGTTATAGGACAAATTTATAGTCCAACATATTGCTCATCTATATGCTGTGAATGATTTTGATGAAAAGCCCTTAGATTTCTGAAAAATCTCATTTTTGAAACGTTACCGTACGCCATTCACGTAACTAGGTTTTCTTGTACCGTACGCCATGCACCTAACCCTTGGCATCAGGTGCAAATTGGCTTGACATTAAAACATCATGCCTCGCCCACTTAAGAAACACATGTATACACACAACTGTTTCTCTTTTCTCTGAAGTTAAAGGGACTAGGAAAATTTTTTCAAGCTTCGGTTATTACAAAATGTTAGTCTTTCATGATAAATTCCCACCGGCAATTCACTTTTTCAATTAAGTGTTAATTACTGGCACCCAGACAAATCAGTCATCACCACACCATGGAGGATTCACCACGTCACTGGGAACCTCATCGCTGTATGTATTGTATGGAGCGAGCTTGTACTCTATTATGTTGATTAGGTTCCAAGTGACGTGGTGAATGCTCCATGGTTTGGTGATAACAGATTTGTCTGGGTGCCAGTAATTAACACTTAATTGAAAAAGTGAATTGACGGTGGGAATTTATCATGAAAGACTAACATTTTGTAATAACCGAAGCTTGAAAAAATTTTCCTAGTCCCTTTAATGTTAGAGAGGCTATTTTTGGATTTTATGGGACACCCCTTTTACTCCAGCAGGCCATCTGGTTCAGCTTACAATGACATCTCTAATCAGATCAATATGATTTTGAACGAATATTTAATGCCTGATTTGCAATTTGAGGTGCATGGCGTACGGTTGTAAAGGTGCAGTGTGTACGGTGAATTTGCAAAATCGACTTTTTTTCAACATTTAGAAGGTGACTTTCCCACAGCTATAATATGGATAATGTAAATAACGTACCTGGATTCCATCATAGACAAGGATCCTGCTCTGGAACCCTTCTACTGTCAAAGGTATGAGCAAAATGTTCTTCATATTGGCCTAACGCGTGCATTTTGGAAATTGACATCAAAATTACAAAGTCACCCCAAGTGATCAGCCATTCATCAAAACCACAATACTTTATCTTTCATAATAATATTGTTACTAAATTCGTAAAAGGGGTTGAGACAGAATAATTCTCATTTTTGTTGCCAACAAAAAAATTCGTCTGCTATAGCGGAAGTACGTGCATAGCGTACGATAAAATCAGAGTCACCAGCGTGGTAATGCTTGTTGCAAATAAAATTGTTTCCGCGTTCTTACCATCTTATCATCTTTTCCTGTTTATCATTAAATTTGATCCGTTATCATATGTAAAAACAATTCCCTCACCATGCATGGTTGGAAATGCAGGCATTTCCCTGAACCACTTTGTTGTAACCACTGGTTACTAGTTATATTTCATTCCCTTATGCCTGATCAACATGAATAATAAATTTACTGCAGATGAAACGCAATAGCCCCGTTCACACCGAATAAAAAACGCGCCTTTTCTGTTTACACTTGTTAAAGGCCCGGGTCTGACAAACCCGGTGCTAATAAGCCCCTGCGAGCTCGATCGGTTTTTGGAGGGCTTAAATTTTAGGTCCTCGTCACAAAATGTGAGTAGTGTTGACGCGCGCCGGGTCTCAAGAGGGCTTTTCCAGAGCTGGGCTCTACCAGGGTCTCAATAAGCCTAGTGAATATTAAAGAAAATGGTGAATTCGGAAAAATTTACCTTACTTCACCAATGGAGAACCCGCATGACTTGAGATGGCGCAGCAAGTATAAGACCCGAATGACATACCGACGTCACTTTTTTCGCTGTTGACGTCGCGCCGTGTACATTTTTCTACACAGTTTTCGTTGAGAATTCCCCCAGAAGACGTTGTCAATATTGCCATCCTGTGGCATTTCTGACGAAACAAAGCAGAACTTTGAACATTTTCCCAGTTCCTATTTTACAATAGTTTGGTTCCCGAACCCACCGCTAGGGCTATGAGGGTTCGGTATTGGCTTCCGAGCATTTCCTTATATGGCGTTACTATTTTTAGAATCACTATGTAAACATAGGCACGTGCTTGGCAAATGTCACAAAGCGAATCCAACGTGTTCAAGGGAAAAGCCTAATGTTTTCGGCCGGGAACGCAACCATCGAGAAGCGGAGATGTTTATTTGATTCAGAGGCTGGTAAAAACGACAAACTTGCTGAATTGTTGGTCGAATTCGGCGGCGGTGACCTGTGTCACCGCGTACATATCACGTGCAGAAAAGGTCGGGGAATGCGTTATGCTCTCGAAAAGGCATTCAAGGCAAATTGTGTTGCTTCTGCAGCAAGACTCAAACTCACCTCCATCAAACCCCTATTAAGAAAATTCAGTTGGAGATTCTCTCGTTGACGTCGCATAATGTATTCCACCATTTTGTGTACTAACTGATCACCTGATAACGGCGTGAGTTGGAGAGTGTCTCCCTTGCGGTTGGAGAGTGTCTCGTGACGTCAGACACCAGAAATCTCGGTGCGGCCAGAAGCCAATACCTCATAGCCCTAGCGGTGGGTTCGGGAACCAAACTAATTTTACAAGTGCCTTTTTACCGGTGCCTTTTTTACCGTACACCACATTGGCACAGACGCCAAAACATCCATACACTACCCTTGTTACCAGGTTACTTGGGTTGCATTGGTTATGCTGACAAGGTTACATTCACATTTTTGTGTATTTGCCGTCTTGATAATCCTACATGGGGCAGCACTCCAGCACGATAACACCCTTTGTGGGTGTCTACAAACCGAAGACCTAAGACCCAAAGACCTACAAAGAAAGACCCTCTGCAAAACGAAGACCCCCATCTAATTTCTACGTGGACACAAGTACCAAAATAAAATCACCTTATTCACTTCAAAATCAAAGTTCGACAAAAGTGACGAACCTGCCACAATTTGTCGTTATTTCACCGAGCGACTTCATATCTTGCATAAACATGCATGGGGGGGGGGGGTACCTTAAAAAATACCAAGTTTCGGCCCGATTGGACATCCAGTATGGCCGCCAGGTGGCGTAACCTGAAAATCAAGTAAGTGCTATTTCTTGGGAACGGCTTGACGCAGCATGCTTAAATTTGATATTTACCTCCATCTACAGGGTGTATCAGAAAAAACTAGACCTTCAAAAAAATCTCCATAAAATCAACATAGAGATGAGTTTTTAAAAACTGTATATATCCCTTTGTAGAGGCTGTAATTCTGCATCGAATGATACCAGTGTCATTGTTTACACTTCACGTTTCAATGAGCAGGGACCGTTTGAATTTTGAAAAATTGAAGTCCTTTGCGCACGGAAATGTGAGGGTTAAAAATGGATCTGCCAACGTGAATAAAAAGCTTAGACTGAGTTTTACTAACGTGCCGAAGCGTTTTTTAAATAATTAATCCTTTCACCCTCTAACCCCGAAACAACAAGTCTCATTTCTGAGGTGATCCCCACCAAGTGTGAAGAAACATAATTTTTTTACTGTGGCCTGACCATTTTTCATCCGCACCACTGGCCACAAGCCAGAAATGGTCAGGCCACATTAAAAAAAGTCCGTTTCTTCACACTTTGTGAGGATCAACTCAGAAATGAGACTTTTTGTTTCCAGGTTAGAGGGCGAAGGGATTAATTATTTAAAAAACGCTTCGGCACGTATGTAAAACACAGTCTAAACTTTTCATTCACTGTGACAGATTCAATTTTAACCCTCACATTCCCGTGCGCAAAGGACTTCGATTTTTAAAAATTCAAACGGTCCCTGCTCATTGAAACGTGAAGTGTAAACAACGACACTGGCAAACTCTAAGAAAAATGCAAAAGTAGCTTGTCTTACGAGACTTGCACCCTACTCCTAAAATAAGCGACTTTTTGGCCTTGTCCCGCACGCCTACTAATGTGTAACTCAGGAACGACTTGCCCCAAAGCGCTCCAATGCTATGTGACCCTCTGCTGATGACCTTTATGTGCATGTGAAATTTCGGCCCGATCGGACATGCAATATGGCCGCCAGGTGGCATAACCCCAAAATCATCAAAGTCCTACCTGGGTATGACTTGACCCAGATTGCTCATAACTGATATGTACCTCCCTCTGTCATTAGACTATTATGTCCAACCCAGTGAGTACATGGTCCATGGACCATTTCATTCAGACGTACTGATAATTTTGAATGGTACGCAATACATAGACGTTGAATGATTTGGAGTCGTTCACAAAGGAGTCGTTGGGTGGCGCTTGTGACAGTTAAAGGTAAATTGGCGTTATATTCCCCCTGTCTAGACAAATGTTAATGAGGTCGAGGTTGATTGGATGTTTGTGCATGGTGATGTCCCATTCATGCCTCAGCACGAATTAAGATGAAAGGGGGCGCTGCAATCGCTTTCGTGAAAATCGGTTTTCACCATAGTTGAGCACCATGGGTAAATATTTTTTTATAAATTCCTTCGCAGTGCATTAGTACTGGGATGTATCTACAAAACGCCTGGTGCAAAACCAAAATACTATTTGGCGCTGCCGAAATATTAATGCTTTTACGTTTTTTGGTCATCAGTTCTGAATTGGTATACTGACGTAATTCTTGTTCGTTCGTCATTTACACATGTCCCTGCAGGCTACATAATGCAATTTGCCCTTCTTCATCTTTTTCAGTAAAATAGAATGTTTGGGCTTCCTACATGTAGGCCTTCCTTCCTGCAACTAGCGGCGCCATCCTAACCAAGTGGAGATAACCATAACTGGGTCACCTGACCGACTTTTTTGACATGTGCATGTGTAAATGATGAACGTACGAGAATTAGGTCAGTATGTTAACCCATGAGGTAAAGAGACTGGACCAAAGTCTCACGCCCAGTGGGATTCGAACCCGGGACCTTCTGACCGCTAGTCGGAGACCCGAACCACTACACCACCGTGGCTCCCCAACACCGGTCTCCGGGTATGTCATGCCGTTTTTCTGCCCATTACTCCAAAGACGGCGGTCACCTCCCCTTACCTTTGATGTGGGGAGGTGCAATTAGCATGTTTACTCATAGATTAACCACAGATTGGGCTTCTGCCTAAGACTAAAATCTCGGTTGATATTGGCCTGATTGATGCGCAAGTCACTCCAATCTTTCTAGATTGACTTTGTTACTGGATAAAAGTTTTTTAAATGTCGAAAACAACCCAGAAATAAGCAATTTATGAAGTTGTTTTTCCGGAGAATTCGCTTCGAGAAAGCTGATTTTACCATGTCCATAATTACGCACACCCCCACCGGCCTACTCAAGCCTGACAGCGTCAGTGGTCGGTCGGTAGAAGAATGCATTGTGTTGGCTCATTGTCATGCCGTAATTAACTGTAATTTGGATAATGAAATAAATATTTGGACTAGGAATTAGCCCATCCACACACAGACGTCAATGAATCACTTTAGCATGTGTAGCATATATTTGAGTAGGTCAAATTTTGTAAGGTGCTTCGCTTAATACTGTAAACCTTGTTTTGCCGCTATAGAGTTTGCTGAGGGCAAATCAATATCATGTTGAAAACCATTACAAAGTGGTTTGCAAAAACTTTGGGGTTCTACAGCTAGCAATTTTGCGAGTTTCATGTTTTGAAGACAAAATCACTTGGACATGGACTAGGCGGGCCGATATAAATCACATTAGCTGTTCCACTATGGTATGGATTATCTACAAGTTGATTTATGATACATGTAGGCCTACGGTACTTTTGAGGACGGAACACAATGTGCTCTGGGATNATTGGTAAAATTTACCCGCGGGGACTATTCCATTTTTTACAGTGTACTCGTGTAAAACATCTGTGATCCCTATCTAGCAAAATAGGGGCATGTTGCAGGTGATCTTCATTGGTCATAAGTTTACTCAACTATTATCACTGTCAACTCATCAACCTGCAGAGACGTACATTTCAGTTGTTTTGCTTTAAGGCCGTGGGCCTGTTCAACTGTTCTCTAATGTTGAGTACGCTTTACTTCCGATAGAAGGAATCGAACCCCCACATTTCTGTGCATTATCGAATGTACATGTATGATACAGTAAACTCGAGTTTAAACCACCGGTTCATTATGTCCATAAGCACACCCACAATCCAAAATGGGCGTGGATAAAACATAACAAGTATTACACTGAATGGCTGGAATCGCCTGTCCAATCACAACCCCGTGACGGAATGAATAGCTGGTTAAGGCATACGGTGAAACTGACCCTACAATGGGTGTGCTTATGGACATAATGAACCGGTGCTTTAAACTCGAGCTTACTGTATATATGAAACCCGATTTCTATTTCACATTCTTTACTTGTATCTCCTTCAATGTGACCCCTCGCATAACATAAAACTGTTTGGGTTTGGAGATTGTTTGGATTACTCGCAGGGTACTTATGGACGCCTCGTTTAACATGGGCCATTGAAGCATCTATTTTTAAGATGGGGATTTGGCCTAGTGGTTAAGGCGTGCCACTGTGCTAAATCGGGATTTAGCACAGTGGTGTGCACGCTTTCCCTCAATGCTGGCGGTGTTGCCTTATGTGGAGGCGTGGGTTCGAATCCCGGTACAGTCGGTCGATTTTTTAGAAATCAATTGTTCTTTTTACTCATTTGAAAGTTACACAAAACTGACTATTGATACATGTATAATGAGTCTGCTTTTGATAACGTCGATCAATAAAAATATTATAATACACCTCACAGAAGAAAAGTCGTTACGTTTTCACTAACTGCGGATCAATAATTGTGCATCAAAGGACGGCTGACAAACAGAGTCAGTTGCTCAGCTTAGCCCCCAAACACGTCGTGCGGATTCGATTCAACGGGGCTTTCCATCCTTGATAAACAAAATGTAGTGTTCATTCTGACGTTTACGGCATGCTGAGGAGCTTATGTCATCTACTACGAACGTAAAGTCGAAATTTACAGTTTTCCGAATCTGTGGAGAATGATTCCAATATTTGTAACAACCTGTGGTTGGCGTAGGGAAAAATAAAGTTCATGTTCGCGGCCAATTACTTTGCAAACTAATTCCAAAAAATGTCCACTTGAGCTGCGCATCTCCGGAGGAGCATTTCATCAGCCAAAGAAATTTGCCGTGGTAAGTGTGATATCCAAAGTCACTTTCACCTCGAGGCAGAATGGACAAATACTTAACAGAACACAAGGAAAGAATGCGAGTTGGCTCATTTGCGACAAACGTGCAGATAAGGTGGTACTAGTCCGCAAACAGTATCATCAATGATGACTATCATCAATCAGATTCAGAAAACATGTGTTTTAGTTTTTCTACCTATCACTCATTCTCTTGGAGCTGATGTCAAATAACGGTCTATCAAAATAAAGTGACGTACATTGACCTTTGCACAAACTACATATTATTGTATGCATTCCCCTCCTGTATTAAGTTTTGTGATATTTTCAAAGTATTGGGAGAGTGCAGGTACACTTCACAGCTTTGTGAAGGTCCCCAAATACGTGCGTGATGAGCACGTAATGAATAGGTCACTATCAATTTGAGCAAACATTGAAAAACTGCATTATCTTCAAGGCTGATAGAGCATACTACATTTTACACTACACTAACGTCGGAGAACGTAAGGAATTTCTGAATTCAATAGAGTGTGGTTTTAATTTCTTTTTTGACGTAGGTACATTGGTCATTTCAAAACCTATAGCCATTGTGCCTATAATTCATGATTTTGCAGGTGTAATTGTCACTATGGATTGTGAACATATTACAACACATCATAAAGTTTTATTAGCTTTCCTCATTATAATTTTCAAAGAGGATCAGCTCGTTTGTACTACAAACACATACATGTATTTGACTGGTACATTGTTCTTTCCTTTCGACAATATCACAGCTTTCTGTTTTGTTATTATCATGAAGTCACTTCGATGCATAATCGTATCTTTTTGGTTACGAAAAAAAAGCATCTGGTATGGACGACCGGACGTGACAGGACTCTAATGCAGATGTCAGGTCGACCTTGCGATGGCACAGAACAGGCGTAAACTGACTTTTCCGGATCACTCTGCGTCTGAGGCACGACAGCGTGGAACAAATCAGTCGCCGATCTGGTGTGACATGACTGCAGTCGCGTCTCAGTTATGAAAAAGATCACGAATCGCAAGAGTTGAACCTTTTCAACTTCTGTGTCATCCCGACGGGCGTAATCCATTCGCAGGTGACCTGAACACGGTTACGATTCCCTGTCCGCTGATGCTGCTTGTTCCACGATGATCGTACACATTTTAGTTTTTGTGACCTGACCATGATTGCGACACCAAATGCCGACTGTTCCGTCGCAGCGCAGGCAATCGCAGTGTGACCTGACATCCGCATTAGCCTCACAGTAATCTAGCTGCGGATTTATTTTCAACGAGGGATTCGGATCACCTATTGTTATAACCATACATTGGTAGATTTGTACCCAAGGGCCTGCATTCCGACACCTTTGCACGACGGTAACAGCAACGCACTGGTCTGACATGATCTGGCCGTTACAGACCGCGCACGGAGGTTTAGAAATCAAACGATCAACGTAAACGTTAACGACAACTTATTTTTGTACCGAAAATGTAATATAAGATCTTTACATAAGCCTTAAAGGAGCACGGCATTAGATCTCAAATGCGTTATCTGACTGCCGACGTAGAGGGAGCCACCTAGCGGCAGTAATATGAACTACAAAAATGCATTACAAAATGTACGGAGGAAATCAGGTCAACTCGCCAATACGTCGTTGGTCCCTGCGTTGGATAGTGGCACAGTGGCGCCGGCTGTCGAGAAAAAGTGGCAATACCGTGCTCCTTTAAGGGGGACATCAGGGGGACATGCAGGGGGACATCAGAAAGGTGGGGGCATTAGATTTTAGACACTTGAAGTGATGCAGGTAAAAAATCGATGGCCTGCGCGAGCAGGGGAGGGGCGGTCCGGACCCCTGGACCACCCTCTGGATACACGCCTGAGGGGTATATATGTACAAATTTTCAAGTCGTTAGCTCCAGCGGTCAGCTTCCGACACTACACATGCTGTATACGCATAGTAGGAGAGTTTGAGTCACCCTGTGCACTGTGGTAGTAAGACTCTATCGTCTAAAGTGGGGATAATTAAGTAAGGGGACTCGAATAAAACGGACTTTTTTTCAATCTGGTTGCTACATTCGAATTTGCGCTCTTTTAATTTTACGGCGAGTGCTACAATTAGGAATTGTGAATTCAGTCAGCTTCTGACACCCCTGTAGCCACAGCAGTGGCGATAGTGATTTAAAGTCACCGAACATGCTTTTGAATCTGCTCAGTGAATGAAGTTGGTCGGATGTCTGCCAGCGCGGCGTAGGTCACACTGGTAGCAGATATCGGACTATATCATTCACATTCATTCGTCAGTATTTACGGGTGGGTCTCTTACGTCAACATGGTCAAGGGAATGAAACAAAGAAAAATGACGGACCAACCACTACACCCAGGGCATGCACGAGTGGCCTATCGGTGTATGTGTCGTTTCGCGTCTATTTGCCTGAATATCCAACCTGCTTTTCGGAGATTTTTAAAGTGAAGTTCACCATGAACTCCTTGGACAGCGGTGTACATGTAGTTAGGTTGGTATAAAGTGCAGGGTTAGTGTTAGTGTCAATTGGTGAAGTCAAATGTATTGCGAATACTATTGGCTACAGGTCAAACTGCAACCTGCATCTTATATACGAACCTGCGAAGTTAACCTATCGACGTATATTCGGTGCCTGTATAGGACGATCAACAAAACATGCTAATGACCCGTTTGATAGATTATGCAAGATATAGNTCCTAGACGTCTGCATTCAATGGAATTAAAGTGCTTTTCCCAAACATTGACCGTGATAAAGAAGTACATGTACACATGCAGTTGACTATATTTTTGCAAGATCAGTACGAAGATTCTTTGATTAAAATTCATCGACAAGAATATCTATGAAAATACACCTCAAATGGAGCAGTCTATTGCATCGGTTTTTCTCCACTTAATCAGCAACAAGGCTCTAATCAGGCCAGATCTTGGGTCACTGCCATCTCAATCGTCTTTGTACTGCAGTGTCATGTGCATCATATGGCAAGGCTGTACTACCTTTAATATCAAACCAAATCGGTCAAAACTCGTCTGCCAGCTGAACAGGAAACAGGGGATATGTCTCGGGCAGGAGGAAGCAAGAGTTTCAATCGGAAGTCGAATGTTTGAGATTAAGGTAGGTATTTAGAAAAGCCATCAATCACTTGGCGGACCTTGCAGGCAGTTCTCCTCATATGCATTTTGATGTTAATTAGACCGTTCGGTTGGAAAGAGTATTTGACTCTGACATGTATAGCAGTGTATAATAAAAGAAATTAAAAAAAGTTAAAGTTTGGGTTGATAGTCTGATATCAACTACGGTAGAGGTTCTCATCCGACTTTACACTTTAACCCCAGTCTGTCCTGAAACCTTTCAGTAGAACTCAAGTGAGCTGCTCATTCAGCGCTACAATCGAGCATTTCCGACCGGTACCCATTTATACACATGGGTGGAGAGAGGCCAGCGAGGCAAAGAGACTTGCCCCAAGTCTCACGCCCAATGGGATTCGAACCCGGGACCCTCTGACCGCTAGTCAGAGGCCCGAACCACTACACCACCGAACCCATACACTGAACATCAATAAAGTTAGACCTCCGACTTTGCTTTACAAAAGTTCGTCTGGAATCGAGGTATCGTGGTGTTTTTTCGCTAGAAGCATTCTCTACCCAATCATTCGCCAGTGATTTGGGACTGTGGGTAATGGAGGTATGCCTGTGCGTTTTTGGGCACATTTCTTGACTTGCTTGAACCAATGTATTTTATATCCTCTGCATGTAATTATCAGTCAGCCAGGTAGGCCCTACATGTTAATGCAGGCCTAAGCGTTTGTTGATACATTCAACCATCAGAAAGGCAGGGTTAATTTTTGGACGGTTTCGTTGGCTCTGTTCAGACACTGATACTAAATGTCATGGCAGCTTTCCCCTAACATGTTTGCACGGAATTCTGACCTGATACTACACCGTAGAATACAATTATTTAAAGGCGTTATAGTTCGAATTTGTAAACATACGGTCTGCCACCTATTGTCAACTTGTAGTACTAACAAATTGGATAAAAATCGATTTAATTCTCGCCTTTCACAACTTTTTGTTTGTTTCTGACCGTAAAATCATAAATATATTTCAGTTACAAGAATATTTATCAAGGTAGATATAAAAATAGACAATATTAATTTTTGGTATACAAGGTGCTGCCACCTGTCCACAGGAATATAACTATTATAATCAACCATATAAACGAACAAACCGTGTTTACAATAATTCGAACTAGAGCACCTTTAACTTCGCAGCCAAAAGTGTTTTGGATGAACTCAACACGCACAGCTCGCATTGTGCCGCCAATACCGTATGACAGATACCACTATCTACATGCTTTCCGTTACCCGAAAGGTTCGCTGATAGCCGTGGCAGAGGACAATATTTTGGTGTATGAGCTCAACAGAACAAAACTTGAGTACAACATAGTGCGCAATGTTTGGTTTACCAGGGAAAATAAAGGGGAACTTCATTACATGAATTGGCATAGTTTCCAAAATTTCGTTTTCTTTACCTCGTCATATAAACCGAATATTTTAGTCTTCGACCTCAGCATGGAGAATTTGGGTTTTGTACACATTAGCGATAGGGAAAAACAGTACATCCGAACAGTACTCTGGGGATACAGACATGAGTTTGGTGATTTGGTGAAAGCAGGTCGGCTTAAATTATTCATTTGGAAAAAGTACGCATTAATGAGCTTTTTGAGAAAAAAACATGATTTGAATTTCGTAATGACGATGATCTATGACGTTGCTAACAGATTGGGACAAATATCTCTACAACACGGTGCGCGTTTGTACCACCGTTATTGTGTTGGCGCGAAAATAATTTCGAGCTACTGTTTATGTTTCAAGTCCCATATAAAAGGAGTATTGACGATAAGGCTGTTACAAAAAACAAGAAATGAAGTTCTTTTAAAACGTTTTGTTGCAAAATACCATATGAATTTTGATTGGCTTATTGACGGTCATCCAGGTTCGCCGTTTAGATACGTATACGTTAACGACGACTCTAAGCCGCGTTTTATAGGGATCGATTTTGATCCCATAATCCGGACCGGAAACAACCGACTGTACTCTGGGGATACAGGGAGGTTCCTTACGCAGTCGATTGTAGAGTTTCGCAATTTCCACACTCTCAACGATTTTGGATTTGACCTAGCCGGCAACGTGTATGAAATTGGTCGGAAATTAAAACATGGGTATCTAGTGCTGAACGAAGTGTATATCTATTCTCCTGTAGGCATGTCTTAGCAGGCGGGAAAAATGCATGATATGAGTATGAAACTGTAGGAAATACCGCTTAAAGGACCACAGTATTGTTTCCCAATCCTGCGTTACACCTACCCGCGTTAAGGGAGACCTCTATTGACGACTTGGTAAACCACGCATGCTACTGGGTGCATTGTAGTGTAATCATACATTCTCCAACACTGGGGCGAAAAGGCTTAACTACAATACTGGAGAATGGTGTCGGTGGCGCCGGCTGTCGACAGAAAGTGGCAATACCGTGGTGCTTTAATGTATAGAAAGTAAAGCTGTTTAGTACAAAG